>JBBDGP010000746.1:140000-248486 GCA_037952835.1 Lithobates septentrionalis | reverse complement strand
TCCTGACCCCAGCACCCCTCCCCTTCCCCACTGTGACCCCTCCTGCCCCCAGCACCCCTCCCCACTGTGACCCCCTCCTGACCCCAGCAACCCTCCCCTCCCCCCACTGTGACCCCTCCTGACCCCGGCACCCCTCCCCTTCCCCCACTGTGACCCCTCCTGACCCCAGCACCCCTCCCCTCCCCCACTGTGACCCCTCCTGACCCCAGCACCCCTCCCCTTCCCCACGGTGACCCCTCCTGCCCCCAGCACCCCTCCCCTCCCCCAATGTGACCCCTCCTGACCCCAGCACCCCTCCCCCACTGTGACCCCTCCTGCCCCCAGCACCCCTCCCCTTCCCCACTGTGACCCCTCCCTGACTCCAGCACCCCTCCCCACTGTGACTCCTCCTGCTCCCAGCACCCCCTCCCCTTCCCCACTGTGACCCCTCCTGCCCCCAGCACCCCTCCCCTTCCCCACTGTGACCCCTCCTGACCCCAGCACCCCTCCGCTTCCCCACTGTGACCCCTCCTGCCCCCAGCACCCCTCCCCTTCCCCACTGTGACCCCTCCTGACCCCAGCACCCCTCCCCTTCCCCACTGTGACCCCTCCTGACCCCAGCATCCCTCCCCACTGTGACCCCTCCTGACCCCAGCACCCCTCCCCACTGTGACCCCTCCTGACCCCGGCACCCCTCCCCACTGTGACCCCTCCTGCCCCCAGCACCCTTCCCCACTGTGACCCCTCCTGCCCCCAGCACCCCTCCCCTCCCCCACTGTGACCCCTCCTGCCCCCAGCACCCTTCCCCACTGTGACCCCTCCTGCCCCCAGCACCCCTCCCCTTCCCCACTGTGACCCCTCCTGACTCCAGCACCCCTCCCCACTGTGACCCCTCCTGACCCCAGCACCCCTCCCCACTGTGACCCCTCCTGACCCCGGCACCCCTCCCCACTGTGACCCCTCCTGCCCCCAGCACCCTTCCCCACTGTGACCCCTCCTGCCCCCAGCACCCCTCCCCTCCCCCACTGTGACCCCTCCTGCCCCCAGCACCCTTCCCCACTGTGACCCCTCCTGCCCCCAGCACCCCTCCCCTCCCCCACTGTGACCCCTCCTGCCCCCAGCACCCTTCCCCAATGTGACCCCTCCTGCCCCCAGCACCCCTCCCCTTCCCCACTGTGACCCCTCCTGCCCCCAGCACCCCTCCCCTTCCCCTCTGTGACCCCTCCTGACCCCAGCACCTCTCCCCTTCCCCACTGTGACCCCTCCTGCCCCCAGCACCCCTCCCCTCCCCACTGTGACCCCTCCTGCCCCAGCACCCTTCCCCACTGTGACCCCTCCTGACCCCAGCACTCCACCCCTCCCCCAGTGTGACTCCTCCTGACCCCAGCACCCCTCCCCTTCCCCACTGTGACCCCTCCTGCCCCCAGCACCCCTCCCCTTCCCCACTGTGACCCCTCCTGCCCCCAGCACCCCTCCCCTTCCCCACTGTGACCCCTCCTGCCCCCAGCACCCCCTCCCCTTCCCCAGCGTGACCCCTCCTGACCCCAGCACCCCTCCCCCACTGTGACCCCTCCTGCCCCCCAGCACCCCTCCCCTTCCCCACGGTGACCCCTCCTGCCCCCAGCACCCCTCCCCTCCCCCAATGTGACCCCTCCTGACCCCAGCACCCCTCCCCCACTGTGACCCCTCCTGCCCCCAGCACCCCTCCCCTTCCCACTGTGACCCCTCCTGACTCCAGCACCCCTCCCCACTGTGACTCCTCCTGCTCCCAGCACCCCTCCCCTTCCCCACTGTGACCCCTCCTGCCCCCAGCACCCCTCCCCTTCCCCACTGTGACCCCTCCTGACCCCAGCACCCCTCCGCTTCCCCACTGTGACCCCTCCTGCCCCAGCACCCCTCCCCTTCCCCACTGTGACCCCTCCTGACCCCAGCACCCCTCCCCTTCCCCACTGTGACCCCTCCTGACCCCAGCACCCCTCCCCTTCCCCACTGTGACCCCTCCTGACTCCAGCACCCCTCCCCACTGTGACCCCTCCTGACCCCAGCACCCCTCCCCACTGTGACCCCTCCTGACCCCGGCACCCCTCCCCACTGTGACCCCTCCTGCCCCCAGCACCCTTCCCCACTGTGACCCCTCCTGCCCCCAGCACCCCTCCCCTCCCCACTGTGACCCCTCCTGCCCCCAGCACCCTTCCCCAATGTGACCCCTCCTGCCCCCAGCACCCCTCCCCTTCCCCACTGTGACCCCTCCTGCCCCCAGCACCCCTCCCCTTCCCCTCTGTGACCCCTCCTGCCCCCAGCACTCCTCCCCTCCCCCAGTGTGACCCCTCCTGACCCCAGCACCCCTCCCCTTCCCCACTGTGACCCCTCCTGACCCCAGCACCCCTCCCCCACTGTGACCCCTCCTGCCCCAGCACCCTTCCCCACTGTGACCCCTCCTGCCCCCAGCACTCCTCCCCTCCCCCACTGTGACCCCTCCTAACCCCGGCACCCCTCCCCTTCCCCACTGTGACCCCTCCTGCGCCCAGCACCCCTCCCCTTCCCCACTGATACCCCTCCTGCCCCAGCACCCCTCCCCTTCCCCACCGTGACCCCTCCTGCCCCCAGCATCCCTCCCCTTCCCCAGCGTGACCCCTCCTGACCCCAGCACCTCTCCCCTTCCCCACTGTGACCCCTCCTGCCCCCAGCACCCCTCCCCTCCCCCACTGTGACCCTCCTGCCCCAGCACCCTTCCCCACTGTGACCCCTCCTGACCCCAGCACTCCACCCCTCCCCCAGTGTGACTCCTCCTGACCCCAGCACCCCTCCCCTTCCCCACTGTGACCCCTCCTGCCCCCAGCACCCCTCCCCTTCCCCACTGTGACCCCTCCTGCCCCCAGCACCCCTCCCCTTCCCCACTGTGACCCCTCCTGCCCCCAGCACCCCTCCCCTTCCCCAGCGTGACCCCTCCTGACCCCAGCACCCCTCCCCTTCCCACTGTGACCCCTCCTGCCCCCAGCACCCCTCCCCACTGTGACCCCTCCTGACCCCAGCAACCCTCCCCTCCCCCACTGTGACCCTCCTGACCCCGGCACCCCTCCCCTTCCCCACTGTGACCCCTCCTGACCCCAGCACCCCTCCCCTCCCCCACTGTGACCCCTCCTGACCCCAGCACCCCTCGCCTTCCCCAGCGTGACCCCTCCTGACCCCAGCACCCCCTCCCCCACTGTGACCCCTCCTGCCCCCAGCACCCCTCCCCTTCCCCACTGTGACCCCTCCTGACCCCAGCACCCCTCCCCTTCCCCACTGTGACCCCTCCTGACCCCAGCACCCCTCCCCCTTCCCCACTGTGACCCCTCCTGACCCCAGCACCCCTCCCCTTCCCCACTGTGACCCCTCCTGCCCCCAGCACCCCTCCCCTCCCCACTGTGACCCCTCCTGACCCCAGCACCCCTCCCCTTCCCCACTGTGTCCCCTCCTGACCCCAGCACCCCTCCCCTTCCCCACTGTGACCCCTCCTGCCCCCAGCACCCCTCCCCCTCCCCACTGTGACCCCTCCTGCCCCCAGCACCCCTCCCCTTCCCCACTGTGACCCCTCCTGACCCCAGCACCCCTCCCCTTCCCCACTGTGACCCCTCCTGACCCCAGCACCCCTCCCCTTCCCCACTGTGACCCCTCCTGCCCCCAGCACCCCTCCCCCTCCCCACTGTGACCCCTCCTGACCCCAGCACCCCTCCCCTTCCCCACTGTGACCCCTCCTGACCCCAGCACCCCTCCCCTTCCCCACTGTGACCCCTCCTGCCCCCAGCACCCCTCCCCCTCCCCACTGTGACCCCTCCTGACCCCAGCACCCCTCCCCTTCCCCACTGTGACCCCTCCTGACCCCAGCACTCCTCCCCTTCCCCACTGTGACCCCTCCTGACCCCAGCACCCCTCCCCTTCCCCACTGTGACCCCTCCTGACCCCAGCACCCCTCCCCTTCCCCACTGTGACCCCTCCTGACCCCAGCACCCCTCCTGCCCCCAGCACCCCTCCCTCCCCCACTGTGACCCCTCCTGCCCCCAGCACCCCTCCCCTTCCCCACTGTGACCCCTCCTGCCCCCAGCACCCCTCCCCCACTGTGACCCCTCCTGCCCCCCAGCACCCCTCCCCTTCCCCAATGTGACCCCTCCTGCCCCCAGCACCCCTCCCCTCCCCCACTGTGACCCCTCCTGCCCCCAGCACCGCTCCCCTTCCCCACTGTGACCCCCTCCTGCCCCCAGCACCCCTCCCCTCCCCCACTGTGACCTCTCCTGCCCCCAACACCCCTTCACCTCCCCACTGTGACCCCTCCTGACCCCAGCACCCCTCCCCTCCCCCACTGTGACCCCTCCTGACCCCAGCACCCCTCCCCTTCCCCACTGTGACCCCTCCTGCCCCCAGCACCCCTCCCCTTCCCCACTGTGACCCCTCCTGCCCCCAGCACCCCTCCCCTTCCCCACTGTGACCCCTCCTGCCACCCAGCACCCTTCCCCACTGTGACCCCTCCTGACCCCAGCACCCCTCCCCTCCCCCACTGTGACCCCTCCTGCCCCCAGCACCCTTCCCCACTGTGACCCCTCCTGCCCCCAGCACCCCTCCCCTCCCCCACTGTGACCCCTCCTGCCCCCAGCACCCTTCCCCAATGTGACCCCCTCCTGCCACCAGCACTCCTCCCCTCCCCCGCTGTGACCCCTCCTGCCCCCAGCACCCTTCCCCAATGTGACCCCTCCTGCCACCAGCACTCCTCCCCTCCCCCACTGTGACCCCTCCTGCCCCCAGCACCCCTCCCCTTCCCCTCTGTGACCCCTCCCGCCCCCAGCACCCCTCCCCTTCCCCACTGTGACCCCTCCTGCCCCCAGCACTCCTCCCCTCCCCCAGTGTGACCCCTCCTGACCCCAGCACCCCTCCCCTTCCCCACTGTGACCCCTCCTGACCCCAGCACCCCTCCCCCACTGTGACCCCTCCTGCCCCCAGCACCCCTCCCCCTCCCCACTGTGACCCCTCCTGACCCCAGCACCCCTCCCCTTCCCCACTGTGACCCCTCCTGACCCCAGCACCCCTCCCCTTCCCCACTGTGACCCCTCCTGCCCCCAGCACCCCTCCCCCTCCCCACTGTGACCCCTCCTGACCCCAGCACCCCTCCCCTTCCCCACTGTGACCCCTCCTGACCCCAGCACTCCTCCCCTTCCCCACTGTGACCCCTCCTGACCCCAGCACCCCTCCCCTTCCCCACTGTGACCCCTCCTGACCCCAGCACCCCTCCCCTTCCCCACTGTGACCCCTCCTGACCCCAGCACCCCTCCTGCCCCCAGCACCCCTCCCCTCCCCACTGTGACCCCTCCTGCCCCCAGCACCCCTCCCCTTCCCCACTGTGACCCCTCCTGCCCCCAGCACCCCTCCCCCACTGTGACCCCTCCTGCCCCCAGCACCCCTCCCCTTCCCCAATGTGACCCCTCCTGCCCCCAGCACCCCTCCCCTCCCCCACTGTGACCCCTCCTGCCCCCAGCACCGCTCCCCCTTCCCCACTGTGACCCCTCCTGCCCCCAGCACCCCTCCCCTCCCCCACTGTGACCTCTCCTGCCCCCAACACCCCTTCACCTCCCCACTGTGACCCCTCCTGACCCCAGCACCCCTCCCCCTCCCCCACTGTGACCCCTCCTGACCCCAGCACCCCTCCCCTTCCCCACTGTGACCCCTCCTGCCCCCAGCACCCCTCCCCTTCCCCACTGTGACCCCTCCTGCCCCAGCACCCCTCCCCTTCCCACTGTGACCCCTCCTGCCACCCCAGCACCCTTCCCCACTGTGACCCCTCCTGACCCCAGCACCCCTCCCCTCCCCACTGTGACCCCTCCTGCCCCCAGCACCCTTCCCCACTGTGACCCCTCCTGCCCCCAGCACCCCTCCCCTCCCCCACTGTGACCCCTCCTGCCCCCAGCACCCTTCCCCAATGTGACCCCCTCCTGCCACCAGCACTCCTCCCCTCCCCCGCTGTGACCCCTCCTGCCCCCAGCACCCTTCCCCAATGTGACCCCTCCTGCCACCAGCACTCCTCCCCTCCCCCACTGTGACCCCTCCTGCCCCAGCACCCCTCCCCTTCCCCTCTGTGACCCCTCCCGCCCCCAGCACCCCTCCCCTTCCCCACTGTGACCCCTCCTGCCCCCAGCACTCCTCCCCTCCCCCAGTGTGACCCCTCCTGACCCCAGCACCCCTCCCCTTCCCCACTGTGACCCCTCCTGACCCCAGCACCCCTCCCCCACTGTGACCCCTCCTGCCCCAGCACCCTTCCCCACTGTGACCCCTCCTGCCCCCAGCACTCCTCCCCTCCCCCACTGTGACCCCTCCTAACCCCGGCACCCCTCCCCTTCCCCACTGTGACCCCTCCTGCGCCCAGCACCCCTCCCCTTCCCCACTGATACCCCTCCTGCCCCCAGCACCCCTCCCCTTCCCCAGCGTGACCCCTCCTGACCCCAGCACCTCTCCCCTTCCCCACTGTGACCCCTCCTGCCCCAGCACCCTTCCCCACTGTGACCCCTCCTGACCCCAGCACTCCACCCCTCCCCCAGTGTGACTCCTCCTGACCCCAGCACCCCTCCCCTTCCCCACTGTGACCCCTCCTGCCCCCAGCACCCCTCCCCTTCCCCACTGTGACCCCTCCTGCCCCCAGCACCCCTCCCCTTACCCACTGTGACCCCTCCTGCCCCCAGCACCCCTCCCCTTACCCACTGTGACCCCTCCTGCCCCCAGCACCCCTCCCCTCCCCCAGTGTGACCCCTCCTGCCCCCAGCACCCCTCCCCTTCCCCACGGTGACCCCTCCTGCCCCCAGCACCCCTCCCCTCCCCAATGTGACCCCTCCTGACCCCAGCACCCCTCCCCACTGTGACCCCTCCTGCCCCCAGCACCCCTCCCCTTCCCCACTGTGACCCCTCCTGACTCCAGCACCCCTCCCCACTGTGACTCCTCCTGCTCCCAGCACCCCTCCCCTTCCCCACTGTGACCCCTCCTGCCCCCAGCACCCCTCCCCTTCCCCACTGTGACCCCTCCTGACCCCAGCACCCCTCCGCTTCCCCACTGTGACCCCTCCTGCCCCCAGCACCCCTCCCCTTCCACACTGTGACCCCTCCTGACCCCAGCACCCCTCCCCTTCCCCACTGTGACCCCTCCTGACCCCAGCACCCCTCCCCTTCCCCACTGTGACCCCTCCTGACTCCAGCACCCCTCCCCACTGTGACCCCTCCTGACCCCAGCACCCCTCCCCACTGTGACCCCTCCTGACCCCGGCACCCCTCCCCACTGTGACCCCTCCTGCCCCCAGCACCCCTCCCCCACTGTGACCCCTCCTGCCCCCAGCACCCTTCCCCAATGTGACCCCTCCTGCCCCCAGCACTCCTCCCCTCCCCCGCTGTGACCCCTCCTGCCCCCAGCACCCTTCCCCAATGTGACCCCTCCTGCCACCAGCACTCCTCCCCTCCCCCACTGTGACCCCTCCTGCCCCCAGCACCCCTCCCCTTCCCCTCTGTGACCCCTCCTGCCCCCAGCACTCCTCCCCTCCCCCAGTGTGACCCCTCCTGACCCCAGCACCCCTCCCCTTCCCCACTGTGACCCCTCCTGACCCCAGCACCCCTCCCCACTGTGACCCCTCCTGCCCCAGCACCCTTCCCCACTGTGACCCCTCCTGCCCCCAGCACTCCTCCCCTCCCCCACTGTGACCCCTCCTAACCCCGGCACCCCTCCCCTTCCCCACTGTGACCCCTCCTGCGCCCAGCACCCCTCCCCTTCCCCACTGATACCCCTCCTGCCCCCAGCACCCCTCCCCTTCCCCACCGTGACCCCTCCTGCCCCCAGCATCCCTCCCCTTCCCCAGCGTGACCCCTCCTGACCCCAGCACCCCTCCCCTTCCCCACTGATTACCCCTCCTGACCCCAGCACCTCTCCCTTCCCCACTGTGACCCCTCCTGCCCCCAGCACCCCTCCCCTCCCCCACTGTGACCCCTCCTGCCCCAGCACCCTTCCCCACTGTGACCCCTCCTGACCCCAGCACTCCACCCCTCCCCCAGTGTGACTCCTCCTGACCCCAGCACCCCTCCCCTTCCCCACTGTGACCCCTCCTGCCCCCAGCACCCCTCCCCTTCCCCACTGTGACCCCTCCTGCCCCCAGCACCCCTCCCCTTCCCCACTGTGACCCCTCCTGCCCCCAGCACCCCTCCCCTTCCCCACTGTGACCCCTCCTGCCCCCAGCACCCCTCCCCTTCCC
This sequence comes from Lithobates septentrionalis, assembly GCA_037952835.1. Lineage (NCBI taxonomy): Eukaryota > Metazoa > Chordata > Amphibia > Anura > Ranidae > Lithobates > Lithobates septentrionalis. The sequence continues at coordinate 240,255 of JBBDGP010000746.1, read as the reverse complement.
CACTGTGACCCCTCCTGCCCCCAGCACCCCCTCCCCTTCCCCACTGTGACCCCTCCTGCCCCCAGCACCCTCCCCTTCCCCACTGTGACCCCTCCTGCCCCCAGCACCCCTCCCCACTGTGACCCCTCCTGACCCCAGCAACCCTCCCCTCCCCCACTGTGACCCCTCCTGACCCCGGCACCCCTCCCTCCCCCACTGTGACCCCTCCTGACCCCAGCACCCCTCGCCTTCCCCAGCGTGACCCCTCCTGACCCCAGCACCCCTCCCCCACTGTGACCCCTCCTGCCCCCAGCACCCCTCCCCTTCCCCACGGTGACCCCTCCTGCCCCCAGCACCCCTCCCCTCCCCCAATGTGACCCCTCCTGACCCCAGCACCCCTCCCCCACTGTGACCCCTCCTGCCCCCAGCACCCCTCCCCTTCCCCACTGTGACCCCTCCTGACTCCAGCACCCCTCCCCACTGTGACTCCTCCTGCTCCCAGCACCCCTCCCCTTCCCCACTGTGACCCCTCCTGCCCCCAGCACCCCTCCCCTTCCCCACTGTGACCCCTCCTGACCCCAGCACCCCTCCGCTTCCCCACTGTGACCCCTCCTGCCCCCAGCACCCCTCCCCTTCCCCACTGTGACCCCTCCTGACCCCAGCACCCCTCCCCTTCCCCACTGTGACCCCTCCTGACCCCAGCACCCCTCCCCTTCCCCACTGTGACCCCTCCTGACTCCAGCACCCCTCCCCACTGTGACCCCTCCTGACCCCAGCACCCCTCCCCACTGTGACCCCTCCTGACCCCGGCACCCCTCCCCACTGTGACCCCTCCTGCCCCCAGCACCCTTCCCCACTGTGACCCCTCCTGCCCCCAGCACCCCTCCCCTCCCCCACTGTGACCCCTCCTGCCCCCAGCACCCCTCCCCAATGTGACCCCTCCTGCCCCCAGCACCCCTCCCCTTCCCCACTGTGACCCCTCCTGCCCCCAGCACCCCTCCCCTTCCCCTCTGTGACCCCTCCTGCCCCCAGCACTCCTCCCCTCCCCCAGTGTGACCCCTCCTGACCCCAGCACCCCTCCCCTTCCCCACTGTGACCCCTCCTGACCCCAGCACCCCTCCCCCACTGTGACCCCTCCTGCCCCAGCACCCTTCCCCACTGTGACCCCTCCTGCCCCCAGCACTCCTCCCCTCCCCCACTGTGACCCCTCCTAACCCCGGCACCCCTCCCCTTCCCCACTGTGACCCCTCCTGCGCCCAGCACCCCTCCCCTTCCCCACTGATACCCCTCCTGCCCCCAGCACCCCTCCCCTTCCCTACCGTGACCCCTCCTGCCCCCAGCATCCCTCCCCTTCCCCAGCGTGACCCCTCCTGACCCCAGCACCTCTCCCCTTCCCCACTGTGACCCCTCCTGCCCCCAGCACCCCTCCCCTCCCCCACTGTGACCCCTCCTGCCCCAGCACCCTTCCCCACTGTGACCCCTCCTGACCCCAGCACTCCACCCCTCCCCCAGTGTGACTCCTCCTGACCCCAGCACCCCTCCCCTTCCCCACTGTGACCCCTCCTGCCCCCAGCACCCCTCCCCTTCCCCACTGTGACCCCTCCTGCCCCCAGCACCCCTCCCCTTCCCCACTGTGACCCCTCCTGCCCCCAGCACCCCTCCCCTTCCCAGCGTGACCCCTCCTGACCCCAGCACCCCTCCCCTTCCCCACTGTGACCCCTCCTGCCCCCAGCACCCCTCCCCACTGTGACCCCTCCTGACCCCAGCAACCCTCCCCTCCCCCACTGTGACCCCTCCTGACCCCGGCACCCCTCCCCTTCCCCACTGTGACCCCTCCTGACCCCAGCACCCCTCCCCTCCCCCACTGTGACCCCTCCTGACCCCAGCACCCCTCGCCTTCCCCAGCGTGACCCCTCCTGACCCCAGCACCCCTCCCCCCACTGTGACCCCTCCTGCCCCCAGCACCCCTCCCCTTCCCCACTGTGACCCCTCCTGACCCCAGCACCCCTCCCCTTCCCCACTGTGACCCCTCCTGCCCCCAGCACCCCTCCCCTTCCCCACTGTGACCCCTCCTGACCCCAGCACCCCTCCCCTTCCCCACTGTGACCCCTCCTGCCCCCAGCACCCCTCCCCCTCCCCACTGTGACCCCTCCTGACCCCAGCACCCCTCCCCTTCCCCACTGTGACCCCTCCTGACCCCAGCACCCCTCCCCTTCCCCACTGTGACCCCTCCTGACCCCAGCACCCCTCCCCTTCCCCACTGTGACCCCTCCTGACCCCAGCACCCCTCCCCCACTGTGACCCCTCCTGACCCCAGCACCCCTCCCCTTCCCCACTGTGACCCCTCCTGACCCCAGCACCCCTCCCCTTCCCCACTGTGACCCCTCCTGCCCCCAGCACCCCTCCCCCTCCCCACTGTGACCCCTCCTGACCCCAGCACCCCTCCCCTTCCCCACTGTGACCCCTCCTGACCCCAGCACTCCTCCCCTTCCCCACTGTGACCCCTCCTGACCCCAGCACCCCTCCCCTTCCCCAGCGTGACCCCTCCTGACCCCAGCACCCCTCCCCTTCCCCACTGTGACCCCTCCTGCCCCCAGCACCCCTCCCCACTGTGACCCCTCCTGACCCCAGCAACCCTCCCCTCCCCCACTGTGACCCCTCCTGACCCCGGCACCCCTCCCCTTCCCCACTGTGACCCCTCCTGACCCCAGCACCCCTCCCCTCCCCCACTGTGACCCCTCCTGACCCCAGCACCCCTCGCCTTCCCCAGCATGACCCCTCCTGACCCCAGCACCCCTCCCCCACTGTGACCCCTCCTGCCCCCAGCACCCCTCCCCTTCCCCACTGTGACCCCTCCTGACCCCAGCACCCCTCCCCTTCCCCACTGTGACCCCTCCTGCCCCCAGCACCCCTCCCCTTCCCCACTGTGACCCCTCCTGACCCCAGCACCCCTCCCCTTCCCCACTGTGACCCCTCCTGCCCCCAGCACCCCTCCCCCTCCCCACTGTGACCCCTCCTGACCCCAGCACCCCTCCCCTTCCCCCACTGTGACCCCTCCTGACCCCAGCACCCCTCCCCTTCCCCACTGTGACCCCTCCTGACCCCAGCACCCCTCCCCTTCCCCACTGTGACCCCTCCTGACCCCAGCACCCCTCCCCCACTGTGACCCCTCCTGACCCCAGCACCCCTCCCCTTCCCCACTGTGACCCCTCCTGACCCCAGCACCCCTCCCCTTCCCCACTGTGACCCCTCCTGCCCCCAGCACCCCTCCCCCTCCCCACTGTGACCCCTCCTGACCCCAGCACCCCTCCCCTTCCCCACTGTGACCCCTCCTGACCCCAGCACTCCTCCCCTTCCCCACTGTGACCCCTCCTGACCCCAGCACCCCCTCCCCTTCCCCACTGTGACCCCTCCTGACCCCAGCACCCCTCCCCTTCCCCACTGTGACCCCTCCTGCCCCCAGCACCCCTCCCCCCCCGGTGTGGCCCCTCCCCCGGTGTGGCCCCTCCCCCCCGGTGTGGCCCCTCCCCCGCTCACCGGTTGTGCTCGGAGAAGAGATAGAGGGAGGCCCCGGTGTCGCGGCTCCCGGAGGCCACGGTCTGTACATAGAAGGTGTGGGGCCCGAGGGTTCCGGTCCGGCTCAGCTTCTCCTTGTTCTTGATGTGTCGGAGGGTCTCTCGGGGCGCTTTGCTCTTCCGGGCACTGAAGGCCCGAGCCTCGGCCTGGGACATGATAAGAGGCCGGCACAGGCGCCTCCACAGCAGCTCACAGATCCCCATACAGCCCGGAGACTGGCCGCTCACCGGAACACGTGCTTCCTGGCCGTCCAATCAGGACCCGGCCCTCCGTGTGACTGACAGGCAGCTCCCCAATCAGAGCCCAGCATCCCGACTGACAGCCAATGGGAGGGCGGCGATCCGGGAACCTGGCAACCATCTTCCAATCAGAGTGAAGTCTCCGGAACTTTCATCCCATCGCAACTCACTTCCTCTACTAATACCCCGCCCCTTTTATACCGGGAACCAGGGAATGATGAGACTTGTAGTTCTCTGGGGGTAATGATGAGACTTGTAGTTCTCTTGGATCTGGGGGGGATGATGGGACTTGTAGTTCTCTGGGATCTGGGGGGAATGATGAGACTTGTAGTTCTCTGAGATCTAGGGGAATGATGAGACTTGTAGTTCTCTGGGATCTGGGGGTAATGATGAGACTTGTAGTTCTCTGGGGGGATGATGAGACTTGTAGTTCTCTGAGATCTAGGGGAATGATGAGACTTGTAGTTCTCTGGGATCTGGGGGAATGATGAGACTTGTAGTTCTCTTGGATCTGGGGGAATGATGAGACTTGTAGTTCTCTGGGATCTGGGGGGATGATGAGACTTGTAGTTCTCTGGGATCTGGGGGAATGATGAGACTTGTAGTTCTCTGGGATCTGGGGGGATGATGAGACTTGTAGTTCTCTGGGATCTGGGGGAATGATGAGACTTGTAGTTCTCTGAGATCTAGGGGAATGATGAGACTTGTAGTTCTCTGGGATCTGGGGGAATGATGGGACTTGTAGTTCTCTGGGATCTGGGGGAATGATGGGACTTGTAGTTCTCTGGGGGGATGATGAGACTTGTAGTTCTCTGGGATCTGGGGGAATGATGAGACTTGTAGTTCTCTGGGATCTGGGGGGAATGATGAGACTTGTAGTTCTCTTGGATCTGGGGGAATGATGAGACTTGTAGTTCTCTGGGATCTGGGGGGATGATGAGACTTGTAGTTCTCTGGGATCTGGGGGAATGATGGGACTTGTAGTTCTCTGGGGGGATGATGGGACTTGTAGTTCTCTGGGATCTGGGGGAATGATGGGACTTGTAGTTCTCTGAGATCTGGGGGAATGATGGGACTTGTAGTTCTCTGGGATCTGGGGGAATGATGAGACTTGTAGTTCTCTGGGATCTGGGGGAATGATGAGACTTCTAGTTCTCTGGGATCTGGGGGGAATGATGAGACTTCTAGTTCTCTGGGATCTGGGGGGAATGATGAGACTTCTAGTTCTCTGGGATCTGGGGGGAATGATGAGACTTCTAGTTCTCTGGGATCTGGGGGGAATGATGAGACTTGTAGTTCTCTTGGATCTGGGGGAATGATGGGACTTGTAGTTCTCTGGGGGGATGATGGGACTTGTAGTTCTCTGGGATCTGGGGGAATGATGGGACTTGTAGTTCTCTGAGATCTGGGGGAATGATGGGACTTGTAGTTCTCTGGGATCTGGGGGAATGATGAGACTTGTAGTTCTCTGGGATCTGGGGGAATGATGAGACTTCTAGTTCTCTGGGATCTGGGGGAATGATGAGACTTCTAGTTCTCTGGGATCTGGGGGAATGATGAGACTTGTAGTTCTCTTGGATCTGGGGGAATGATGGGACTTGTAGTTCTCTGGGGGGATGATGGGACTTGTAGTTCTCTGGGATCTGGGGGAATGATGGGACTTGTAGTTCTCTGAGATCTGGGGGAATGATGGGACTTGTAGTTCTCTGGGATCTGGGGGAATGATGAGACTTGTAGTTCTCTGGGATCTGGGGGAATGATGGGACTTGTAGTTCTCTGGGATCTGGGGGAATGATGGGACTTGTAGTTCTCTGGAGGAATGATGAGACTTGTAGTTCTCTGGGATCTGGGGGAATGATGAGACTTGTAGTTCTCTGGGATCTGGAGGAATGATGAGACTTGTAGTTCTCTGGGATCTGGGGGAAATGATGAGACTTGTAGTTCTCTGGGGGTAATGATGGGACTTGTAGTTCTCTGGGATCTGGGGGGATGATGAGACTTGTAGTTCTCTTGGATCTGGGGGGATGATGGGACTTGTAGTTCTCTGGGATCTGGGGGGAATGATGAGACTTGTAGTTCTCTTGGATCTGGGGGAATGATGAGACTTGTAGTTCTCTGGGGGTAATGATGGGACTTGTAGTTCTCTGGGATCTGGGGGGATGATGAGACTTGTAGTTCTCTTGGATCTGGGGGGATGATGGGACTTGTAGTTCTCTGGGATCTGGGGGGAATGATGAGACTTGTAGTTCTCTTGGATCTGGGGGAATGATGAGACTTGTAGTTCTCTGGGAGGATGATGAGACTTGTAGTTCTCTGAGATCTAGGGGAATGATGAGACTTGTAGTTCTCTTGGATCTGGGGGGAATGATGAGACTTGTAGTTCTCTGGGATCTGGAGGAATGATGAGACTTGTAGTTCTCTGGGATCTGGGGGAATGATGGGACTTGTAGTTCTCTGGGGGAATGATGGGACTTGTAGTTCTCTGGGATCTGGGGGAATGATGAGACTTGTAGTTCTCTGGGATCTGGGGGAATGATGAGACTTGTAGTTCTCTGGGGGAATGATGAGACTTGTAGTTCTCTGGGATCTGGGGGAATGATGAGACTTGTAGTTCTCTGGGGGGGGGGGTGATGGGACTTGTAGTTCTCTGGGGGGAATGATGGGACTTGTAGTTCTCTGAGATCTGGGGGGATGATGGGACTTGTAGTTCTCTGAGATCTGGGGGGAATGATGAGACTTGTAGTTCTCTGGGATCTGGGGGGGATGATGAGACTCGTAGTTCTCTTGGATCTGGGGGGATGATGGGACTTGTAGTTCTCTGGGATCTGGGGGGAATGATGAGACTTGTAGTTCTCTTGGATCTGGGGGAATGATGAGACTTGTAGTTCTCTGGGGGGATGATGAGACTTGTAGTTCTCTGAGATCTAGGGGAATGATGAGACTTGTAGTTCTCTTGGATCTGGGGGGAATGATGAGACTTGTAGTTCTCTGGGATCTGGAGGAATGATGAGACTTGTAGTTCTCTGGGATCTGGGGGAATGATGGGACTTGTAGTTCTCTGGGGGAATGATGGGACTTGTAGTTCTCTGGGATCTGGGGGAATGATGAGACTTGTAGTTCTCTGGGGGAATGATGAGACTTGTAGTTCTCTGGGATCTGGGGGAATGATGAGACTTGTAGTTCTCTGGGGGGGGGGGGTGATGGGACTTGTAGTTCTCTGGGGGGAATGATGGGACTTGTAGTTCTCTGAGATCTGGGGGGAATGATGGGACTTGTAGTTCTCTGGGATCTGGGGGAATGATGGGACTTGTAGTTCTCTGAGATCTGGGGGAATGATGGGACTTGTAGTTCTCTGGGGGGAATGATGGGACTTGTAGTTCTCTGAGATCTGGGGGGAATGTTGGGACTTGTAGTTCTCTGGGGGGAATGATGGGACTTGTAGTTCTCAGATCTGGGGGAATGATGGGACTTGTAGTTCTCTTGGATCTGGGAGAATGATGGGACTTGTAGTTCTCTGGGATCTGGGGGAATGATGGGACTTGTAGTTCTCTGGGGGGAATGATGGGACTTGTAGTTCTCTGAGATCTGGGGGAATGATGAGACTTGTAGTTCACTGGGATCTGGGGGAATGATGGGACTTGTAGTTCTCTGGGGGGAATGATGGGACTTGTAGTTCTCTGGGGGGAAGGATGGGACTTGTAGTTCTCTGGGGGGAATGATGGGACTTGTAGTTCTCAGAGATCTGGGGGAATGATGGGACTTGTAGTTCTTTGGGATCTGGGGGAATGATGAGACTTGTAGTTCTCTGGGATCTGGTGGAATGATGGGACTTGTAGTTCTCTGGGATCTGGGGGGATGATGAGACTTGTAGTTCTCTGAGATCTGGGGGAATGATGAGACTTGTAGTTCTCTGGGATCTGGTGGAATGATGGGACTTGTAGTTCTCTGGGATCTGGGGGGATGATGAGACTTGTAGTTCTCTGGGATCTGGGGGAATGATGAGACTTGTAGTTCTCTGGGATCTGGTGGAATGATGGGACTTGTAGTTCTCTGGGATCTGGGGGGATGATGAGACTTGTAGTTCTCTGAGATCTGGGGGAATGATGGGACTTGTAGTTCTCTGGGGGAATGATGGGACTTGTAGTTCTCTGGGGGGAATGATGGGACTTGTAGTTCTCTGGAGGAATGATGGGACTTGTAGTTCTCTGGGGGAATGATGAGACTTGTAGTTCTCTGGGATCTGGGGGAATGATGGGACTTGTAGTTCTCTGGGAGAATGATGGGACTTGTAGTTCTCTGGGGGGGAATGATGGGACTTGTAGTTCTCTGGGGGGAATGATGGGACTTGTAGTTCTCTGGGGGGGAATGATGGGACTTGTAGTTCTCTGGGGGGAATGATGAGACTTGTAGTTCTCTGGGATCTGGAGGAATGATGGGACTTGTAGTTCTCTGGGATCTGGAGGAATGATGGGACTTGTAGTTCTCTGGGATCTGGGGGAATGATGAGACTTGTAGTTCTCTGGGAGCTGGAGGAATGATGGGACTTGTAGTTCTCTGGGATCTGGGGGAATGATGAGACTTGTAGTTCTCTGGGAGCTGGAGGAATGATGGGACTTGTAGTTCTCTGGGATCTGGGGGAATGATGAGACTTGTAGTTCTCTGGGAGCTGGAGGAATGATGGGACTTGTAGTTCTCTGGGATCTGGGGGAATGATGGGACTTGTAGTTCTCTGGGGGAATGATGAGACTTGTAGTTCTCTGGGATCTGGGGGAATGATGGGACTTGTAGTTCTCTGGGGGGAATGATGGGACTTGTAGTTCTCTGGGGGGAATGATGAGACTTGTAGTTCTCTGAGATCTGGGGGAATGATGAGACTTGTAGTTCTCTGAGATCTGGGGGGATGATGAGACTTGTAGTTCTCTGGGGGAATGATGGGACTTGTAGTTCTCTGAGATCTGGGGGAATGATGAGACTTGTAGTTCTCTGAGATCTGGGGGAATGATGGGACTTGTAGTTCTCTGGGATCTGGGGGAATGATGAGACTTGTAGTTCTCTGGGGGGAATGATGGGACTTGTAGTTCTCTGGGGGGAATGATGGGACTTGTAGTTCTCTGCGGGGAATGATGGGACTTGTAGTTCTCTGGGGGGAATTATGGGACTTGTAGTTCTCTGGGGGGAATGATGGGACTTGTAGTTCTCTGGGATCTGGGGGAATGATGGGACTTGTAGTTCTCAGAGATCTGGGGGAACGATGGGACTTGTAGTTCTCTGGGGGGGAATGATGGGACTTGTAGTTCTCTGGGGGGAATGATGGGACTTGTAGTTCTCTGGGGGAATGATGGGACTTGTAGTTCTCTGGGATCTGGGGGAATGATGAGACTTGTAGTTCTCTGGGATCTGGTGGGAATGATGGGACTTGTAGTTCTCTGGGGGGAATGATGGGACTTGTAGTTCTCTGGAGGAATGATGAGATTTGTAGTTCTCTGGGATCTGGGGGAATGATGAGACTTGTAGTTCTCTGGGATCTGGGGGAATGATGGGACTTGTAGTTCTGTGGGATCTGGGGGAATGATGAGACTTGTAGTTCTCTGGGATCTGGTGGGAATGATGAGACTTGTAGTTCTCTGGGATCTGGGGGGATGATGAGACTTGTAGTTCTCTGAGATCTGGGGGGAATGATGGGACTTGTAGTTCTCCGGGGGAACGATGGGACTTGTAGTTCTCTGGGGGGAATGATGGGACTTGTAGTTCTCTGGGGGGAATGATGGGACTTGTAGTTCTCTGGAGGAATGATGGGACTTGTAGTTCTCTGGGATCTGGAGGAATGATGGGACTTGTAGTTCTCTGGGATCTGGGGGAATGATGAGACTTGTAGTTCTCTGGGATCTGGAGGAATGATGGGACTTGTAGTTCTCTGGGATCTGGGGGAATGATGGGACTTGTAGTTCTCTGGGGGAATGATGAGACTTGTAGTTCTCAGAGATCTGGGGGAATGATGGGACTTGTAGTTCTCTGGGATCTGGGGGAATGATGAGACTTGTAGTTCTCTGGGATCTGGGGGAATGATGGGACTTGTAGTTCTCTGGGGGGGAATGATGGGACTTGTAGTTCTCTGGGGGGAATGATGGGACTTGTAGTTCTCTGGAGGAATGATGAGACTTGTAGTTCTCTGGGATCTGGAGGAATGATGGGACTTGTAGTTCTCTGGGATCTGGGGGGATGATGGGACTTGTAGTTCTCTGGGATCTGGGGGAATGATGAGACTTGTAGTTCTCTGGGATCTGGGGGGATGATGGGACTTGTAGTTCTCTGGGATCTGGAGGAATGATGGGACTTGTAGTTCTCTGGGATCTGGGGGAATGATGGGACTTGTAGTTCTCTGGGATCTGGGGGGATGATGGGACTTGTAGTTCTCTGGGATCTGGAGGAATGATGGGACTTGTAGTTCTCTGGGATCTGGGGGAATGATGGGACTTGTAGTTCTCTGGGGGAATGATGAGACTTGTAGTTCTCTGGGATCTGGGGGAATGATGGGACTTGTAGTTCTCTGGGGGGAATGATGGGACTTGTAGTTCTCTGGGGGAATGATGAGACTTGTAGTTCTCTGAGATCTGGGGGATGATGAGACTTGTAGTTCTCTGGGATCTGGGGGAATGATGGGACTTGTAGTTCTGTGGGATCTGGGGAAATGATGAGACTTGTAGTTCTCTGAGATCTGGGGGAATGATGAGACTTGTAGTTCTCTGGGATCTGGGGGAATGATGGGACTTGTAGTTCTGTGGGATCTGGGGGAATGATGAGACTTGTAGTTCTCTGGGATCTGGGGGAATGATGAGACTTGTAGTTCTCTGGGATCTGGGGGAATGATGGGACTTGTAGTTCTCTGGGGGGAATGATGGGACTTGTAGTTCTCTGGGGGAATGATGAGACTTGTAGTTCTCTGAGATCTGGGGGATGATGAGACTTGTAGTTCTCTGGGATCTGGGGGAATGATGGGACTTGTAGTTCTGTGGGATCTGGGGAAATGATGAGACTTGTAGTTCTCTGAGATCTGGGGGAATGATGAGACTTGTAGTTCTCTGGGATCTGGGGGAATGATGGGACTTGTAGTTCTGTGGGATCTGGGGGAATGATGAGACTTGTAGTTCTCTGGGATCTGGGGGAATGATGGGACTTGTAGTTCTCTGGGATCTGGAGGAATGATGGGACTTGTAGTTCTCTGAGATCTGGGGGAATGATGAGACTTGTAGTTCTCTGGGATCTGGGGGAATGATGAGACTTGTAGTTCTCTGGGGGAATGATGGGACTTGTAGTTCTCTTGGATCTGGGGGAATGATGGGACTTGTAGTTCTCTGGGGGAATGATGGGACTTGTAGTTCTCTGGGATCTGGGGGAATGATGGGACTTGTAGTTCTCTGAGATCTGGGGGAATGATGGGACTTGTAGTTCTCTGGGATCTGGGGGAATGATGGGACTTGTAGTTCTCTGGGGGAATGATGAGACTTGTAGTTCTCAGAGATCTGGGGGAATGATGGGACTTGTAGTTCTCTGGGATCTGGGGGAATGATGAGACTTGTAGTTCTCTGGGATCTGGGGGAATGATGGGACTTGTAGTTCTCTGGGGGGGAATGATGGGACTTGTAGTTCTCTGGGGGGAATGATGGGACTTGTAGTTCTCTGGAGGAATGATGAGACTTGTAGTTCTCTGGGATCTGGAGGAATGATGGGACTTGTAGTTCTCTGGGATCTGGGGGGATGATGGGACTTGTAGTTCTCTGGGATCTGGGGGAATGATGAGACTTGTAGTTCTCTGGGATCTGGGGGGATGATGGGACTTGTAGTTCTCTGGGATCTGGAGGAATGATGGGACTTGTAGTTCTCTGGGATCTGGGGGAATGATGGGACTTGTAGTTCTCTGGGATCTGGGGGGATGATGGGACTTGTAGTTCTCTGGGATCTGGAGGAATGATGGGACTTGTAGTTCTCTGGGATCTGGGGGAATGATGGGACTTGTAGTTCTCTGGGGGAATGATGAGACTTGTAGTTCTCTGGGATCTGGGGGAATGATGGGACTTGTAGTTCTCTGGGGGGAATGATGGGACTTGTAGTTCTCTGGGGGAATGATGAGACTTGTAGTTCTCTGAGATCTGGGGGATGATGAGACTTGTAGTTCTCTGGGATCTGGGGGAATGATGGGACTTGTAGTTCTGTGGGATCTGGGGAAATGATGAGACTTGTAGTTCTCTGAGATCTGGGGGAATGATGAGACTTGTAGTTCTCTGGGATCTGGGGGAATGATGGGACTTGTAGTTCTGTGGGATCTGGGGGAATGATGAGACTTGTAGTTCTCTGGGATCTGGGGGAATGATGAGACTTGTAGTTCTCTGGGATCTGGGGGAATGATGGGACTTGTAGTTCTCTGGGGGGAATGATGGGACTTGTAGTTCTCTGGGGGAATGATGAGACTTGTAGTTCTCTGAGATCTGGGGGATGATGAGACTTGTAGTTCTCTGGGATCTGGGGGAATGATGGGACTTGTAGTTCTGTGGGATCTGGGGAAATGATGAGACTTGTAGTTCTCTGAGATCTGGGGGAATGATGAGACTTGTAGTTCTCTGGGATCTGGGGGAATGATGGGACTTGTAGTTCTGTGGGATCTGGGGGAATGATGAGACTTGTAGTTCTCTGGGATCTGGGGGAATGATGGGACTTGTAGTTCTCTGGGATCTGGAGGAATGATGGGACTTGTAGTTCTCTGAGATCTGGGGGAATGATGAGACTTGTAGTTCTCTGGGATCTGGGGGAATGATGAGACTTGTAGTTCTCTGGGGGAATGATGGGACTTGTAGTTCTCTTGGATCTGGGGGAATGATGGGACTTGTAGTTCTCTGGGGGAATGATGGGACTTGTAGTTCTCTGGGATCTGGGGGAATGATGGGACTTGTAGTTCTCTGAGATCTGGGGGAATGATGGGACTTGTAGTTCTCTGAGATCTGGGGGAATGATGAGATTTGTAGTTCTCTTGGATCTGTGGGATGATGAGACTTGTAGTTCTCTGGGGGGGGGGAATGATGGGACTTGTAGTTCTCTGGGATCTGGGGGAATGATGGGACTTGTAGTTCTCTGGGATCTGGGGGGATGATGAGACTTGTAGTTCTCTGAGATCTGGGGGGATGATGGGACTTGTAGTTCTCTGGGGGAATGATGAGACTTGTAGTTCTCTGGGATCTGGGGGAATGATGGGACTTGTAGTTCTCTGGGGGGAATGATGGGACTTGTAGTTCTCTGGGGGAATGATGAGACTTGTAGTTCTCTGAGATCTGGGGGAATGATGAGACTTGTAGTTCTCTGAGATCTGGGGGGATGATGAGACTTGTAGTTCTCTGGGATCTGGGGGAATGATGGGACTTGTAGTTCTGTGGGATCTGGGGGAATGATGAGACTTGTAGTTCTCTGGGGGAATGATGAGACTTGTAGTTCTCTGGGATCTGGGGGGATGATGAGACTTGTAGTTCTCTGAGATCTGGGGGGATGATGGGACTTGTAGTTCTCTGGGGGAATGATGAGACTTGTAGTTCTCTGGGATCTGGGGGAATGATGGGACTTGTAGTTCTCTGGGGGGAATGATGGGGCTTGTAGTTCTCTGGGGGAATGATGAGACTTGTAGTTCTCTGAGATCTGGGGGGATGATGAGACTTGTAGTTCTCTGAGATCTGGGGGGATGATGAGACTTGTAGTTCTCTGAGATCTGGGGGGATGATGAGACTTGTAGTTCTCTGGGATCTGGGGGAATGATGGGACTTGTAGTTCTGTGGGATCTGGGGGAATGATGAGACTTGTAGTTCTCTGGGATCTGGGGGAATGATGGGACTTGTAGTTCTCTGGGATCTGGAGGAATGATGGGACTTGTAGTTCTCTGAGATCTGGAGGAATGATGGGTCTTGTAGTTCTCTGGGATCTGGGGGAATGATGAGACTTGTAGTTCTCTGGGATCTGGGGGAATGATGAGACTTGTAGTTCTCTGGGGGAATGATGGGACTTGTAGTTCTCTTGGATCTGGGGGAATGATGGGACTTGTAGTTCTCTGGGATCTGGGGGAATGATGAGACTTGTAGTTCTCTTGGATCTGGGGGAATGATGGGACTTGTAGTTCTCTGGGATCTGGGGGAATGATGGGACTTGTAGTTCTCTGGGGGAATGATGGGACTTGTAGTTCTCTGGGATCTGGGGGAATGATGGGACTTGTAGTTCTCTGAGATCTGGGGGAATGATGGGACTTGTAGTTCTCTGAGATCTGGGGGAATGATGAGATTTGTAGTTCTCTTGGATCTGGGGGAATGATGGGACTTGTAGTTCTCTGGGATCTGTGGGATGATGAGACTTGTAGTTCTCTGGGGTGGGGGAATGATGGGACTTGTAGTTCTCTGGGATCTGGGGGAATGATGGGACTTGTAGTTCTCTGGGATCTGGGGGGATTATGAGACTTGTAGTTCTCTGAGATCTGGAGGAATGATGGGTCTTGTAGTTCTCTGGGATCTGGGGGAATGATGGGACTTGTAGTTCTCTGGGATCTGGGGGGAATGATGGGACTTGTAGTTCTCTGGGATCTGAGGGGATGATGAGACTTGTAGTTCTCTGAGATCTGAGGGGATGATGAGACTTGTAGTTCTCTGAGATCTGGGGGGATGATGGGACTTGTAGTTCTCTAGGGGGAATGATGGGACTTGTAGTTCTTCGGGGGAACGATGGGACTTGTAGTTCTCTGGGGGGAATGATGGGACTTGTAGTTCTCTGGGATCTGGGGGGAATGATGGGACTTGTAGTTCTCTGGGAGGAATGATGGGACTTGTAGTTCTCTGGGGGGAATGATGGGACTTGTAGTTCTCTGAGATCTGGGGGGGTGTGTCACCACAAAGGGGGGGTGGAGCTCAGCTTTATTGGCGTCCAGTAAGAATGGAGAGAGATCAGAACTTCTCCAGCGGGACAAGAACGTGGCGGCTCCAGACCTCAGACTATTTAGGCTCCTCCCAGCCACAGCTCTGGATCAGGATTGGCTCAGGGACCTAGAAACGGTTCTACTAGTGGAGAAAATCTGGAATCTTTGATCAGCAGCCCCACACTCACTAGTGAAGGGGTCTCCAAACTTTAAAGCAAGGGGCCAGTTTACTGTCCTTTAGACATTAACCACTTGCCTCCCGGCCACTTAAACCCCCCTCCTGCCCAGGCCAATGTTCAGCTTTCGCTGCTCTCACACTTTGAATGACAATTACTCAGTCATGTAATACTGGACACAAATGAATTTTTTGTCCTTTTCTTCATACAAATAGAGCTTTCTTTTGGTGGTATTTGATCCCCTCTGGGTTTTTTATTTTTTGCGCTATAAATAAAAAAAGACCGAAAATTTTGAAAAAAAAACACATTTTTCTTAGTTTCTGTGATAAAATTTTGCAAATTATTAATTTTTCTTTATAAATTTTGGACACAATTTATACTGCTACATATCTTTGGTAAAAATAACCCAAATTAGTGGATATTATTTGGTCTTTGTGAAAGTTAGAGAGTCTACAAGTTATGGTGCAAATCATAAAAAATTGATCACACCTGATGCACTGACGGCCTATCTCATTTCTTGTGACCCGAACAAGTCAGGAAAGTACAAATACCCCCCAAATGACCCCTTTTTTGAAAGTAGACATTCCAAGGTATTTAGTAAGAGGCATGGTGAGCTTTTTGATGTTGTCATTTTTCCCCACAATTCCTTGCAAAATGAAGATCCCCCCCCCCAAAATTGTCATTGTAATAGGTTATTTCTCTCACATGGCATGTGTATACCACAAATAACACCCCAAAATACATTCTGCTACTCCTCCTGAGTATTACAATACCTCATGTGTGGGACATTTTCACAGCCTGGCCACATAGAGAGGCCCAACATGCAGGGAGCACCTTCACGTGTTCTAGGAGCATAAATTACACATCTAACTTGTTGACTACCTATTACACTTTTGAAGGCCCTGGAGCACCAGGACAATGACACGTGACACTAATATGTGGCACTGATGACACTGACGTGGCATTGATGACAGATGGCAGTGGGGACAGATGACAGTGGGGAGGGATGACAGTGGGGAGGGATGACAGTGGGGAGGATGGCAGTGGGGACAGATGACAGTGGGGAGGGATGACAGTGGGGACAGATGACAGTGGGGAGGGATGACAGTGGGGAGGGATGGCTGTGGGGAGGGATGACAGTGGGGAGGGATGACAGTGGGGACAGATGACAGTGGGGACAGATGACAGTGGGGAGGGATGACAGTGGGGAGGGATGACAGTGGGGACAGATGACAGTGGGGACAGATGACAGTGGGGAGGGATGACAGCGGGGAGGGATGACACTGGGGAGGGATGGCACTGGGGAGGGATGGCAGTGGGGAGGGATGACAGTGGGGACAGATGACAGTGGGAAGGGATGACAGTGGGGAGGGATGACAGTGGGGAGGGATGACAGTGGGGAGGGATGACAGTGGGGAGGGATGGCACTGGGGAGGGATGGCACTGGGGAGGGATGGCAGCGGGGACGGATGACAGCGGGGAGGGAAGACAGCGGGGAGGGATGACAGCGGGGAGGGAAGACAGCGGGGAGGGATGACAGCGGGGAGGGAAGACAGCGGGGAGGGATGACAGCGGGGAGGGAAGACAGCGGGGAGGGATGACAGCGGGGAGGGAAGACAGCGGGGAGGGAAGACAGCGGGGAGGGATGACAGCGGGGAGGGATGACAGCGGGGAGGGATGACAGCGGGGAGGGAAGACAGCGGGGAGGGATGACAGCGGGGAGGGATGACAGCGGGGAGGGATGACAGCGGGGAGGGATGACAGCGGGGAGGGATGACAGCGGGGAGGGAAGACAGCGGGGAGGGAAGACAGCGGGGAGGGAAGACAGCGGGGAGGGAAGACAGCGGGGAGGGAAGACAGCGGGGAGGGAGGGATGACAGCGGGGAGGGATGACACTGACTACTTTTTTTTCCGTTTTTTTTTTTTTAACACTCACCGCTGCAGCGGTTCGCTCTCCCTCCTCACACGCTGTCTCTGTGTGAGGAGGGAGAGCCAGCGATGAGAGATGATCTCATATGTTTACATATGAGATCATCTCTCATTGGCACCGCCGATCGCACTGTAAACGGCCGCTGTGATTGGCCGTTTACGGCGATCTGTGACTGGCTGTGTCCAAGGGAGCGCGCATCGCGGAAGTAAACAGCTGGACGTCCAGGGACGGCCACCCGGCAGGTAGTGTCCGGGCCCCAGATTGGAGACCACAGCACTACTGGTACATAGATCACTTTCCTAAGCTAAAACATAGGGGGCGCTCTATACTTTGTTATTACAGTGTAGTTTCATTTTCTTTCCACATATGGTAATTTGCCTTCTGCCAATGAAGAATGAGAGCTGAGAAACTTTTACTGGAATGTAAAATCCTTTTATTGATGAGAAGGTCAGACAAGGAGGTGGATGGACAGATGTCTGTTGGTTTATCAGAGAGGAATTCTGCTAAAATATATGGAAGAGTTACAATAAAAGATAACAAAAGACACATTGTTACATTAGATGTTTTGTTATATATTGAGACTTTCGTGGAATCTGAACTGTCAGTTTTTTACATTTTTATTGTACTGGAAAAGTTGTAAAACCACAATAAAAACTTTGATTAAAAAAATAAAAAAAGGAAGAAGAAGAAGAAGAATACAGCGCTGGAAGCCCAATCACTGCCCTGACCAATGTAAAGGTTCATTATGAGATGAGATTTCCCCCCTCCCCCACATTCATTATAACACCAATTATGAAATACTGTACATTGAAATGTCTGTAGAACCTAAACTGTCAGTTCTTTAGGCTTTAAATTGTATTCTATTGGATGTTAAAAGTTGTAAAACAGTAAAAAAAAAAAAAAGAAGGGCCCTGCTGGAACCATTGGATCCCCAATCACTGCCCTGACCAATGGCCAATGTAAAAGTCTATTATAGGATGAGATCCCGCCCCCCTGCTATTCATTAGAGCACCAATTAAGAAGTAACAGATAAAAAGGACAAAGCCACCAAATAAAAGTTTTATAAAATTAATACTTAAGTGGGAATTAGTCAGGAAGTCGGAATTTTCACCACTGAAAACCTGCAGCTGATCGAGAGGAAGGCAAAAAAAAAAACCCCATAGAAAGCTTCCTTCATTCTTCCTTCCTGACCCTCGAAGGCGATCGGATTCTCTCTGGATCAACAATCTACAGTACTCCCTTTTAAAAAAAATAAACAGCCATACAGGAAGCGTTACAATAGAAGAAAATCTTGACAAAAGGTATATTGTTACATTAGGTATAGAAAATAATTACACCCCCCTTTAAAACAATCACACCTTGTTGCTTTGCAGCCTGAAATGAAGACAGTTTTTGTTTTAAGCAACATCAACATCAGGGGCTTGATGGCTACTGCTAATACAGGACTGATTACTTTTGAGAAATGTCAGCCGGTCAACGGAGTCTGTGGACAGACGCACTCTTATCTGTCACCCTGGAATGCACTGTGCAGCAGTTTGTGCATTTTGGGGCACTCGGCGGGCAAACATGCCGCCGAGCACCCCGCAAATTTGGGTGTTCGCCCAACACACGAACGGGCGATGATCGTGGCCGTACCTATGCTCAGTTTGAACTGCAGCATCTTCATCGCTGTCTGTAAACCGGAGCCCGAGGAATTCTAAAAAAAAAAAAATCATAGAAAGCTTGCTTCAATCTGCTCTGGGGAAAATAATTATTTTCTGACCCTCAAAGGCGATCGGATTCTCTCTGGATCAACATTCTACACAGTGCTCCCCTTTATGAAAATGAACAGTCGTATATAGTAAATGTTGCAATAGAAGACAATCCTGACAAAAGATGGATTGTTATATAATGAAATGTCTGTAGAACCCGAACTGTCAATTTTTAATTGCATTGTCAGGAGAAAGAAGAATTGGATGCCCAATCACTGCCCTGACCAAGAGCCAATGTAAAAGTTCATTATGGAATTAGATCCCCCAACCAATCCACCAACCAACCAACCAACCAATCCCACCCTCTGACATTCATTAGAACACCTCCATAAACCTGCAGTTGATCCAGAGGAAGGCAAAAAAAAAAAAAACCTTAGAAATCTCTGGGGAAAACAATTCCATTTCTGACCCTCGAAGGCGATCGGATTCTCTCTGGATCAACAATCTACAATTCTCCCCTTTATAAAATAGAAGTCATATACAGTATACTTTGTTTCAATCCTAATGAGAAGAAGAAGAAAGAACCATCATGGAGGACAGAAGAGGTTTTTTGTGTTTTTTTTCCAGGTTTCTAAAAGAAGCGACCATATTGGATCCACACAAGTCTCTGATTGGACGATACGGAGCTCGATGATGTCATCGATGTTCTATCCGGCATGGTGAAGCCCCTCCCCCAATCTGGTGATGGTGAAGATGTTGTTTTCAGTCGCTCACTCACATAAGTGAAGAAGCAGCTGTTGCTCCTCTGTGGCCATTGATGAACTCTGCATTGCCGAAAATAAAATGAACTGCCCAATGTCTGATGTCATGGAGTCTCCGGAACCTGGGAAGTACAAAAGCCATATACACTTAGTCCGGAGGGTTCAATATTGAGTTGGCTCCGCCCTTTGCAGCTATAACAGCTTCACCTCTTCTGGGAAGGTTGTCCACAAGGTTTAGGAGGGTGTCTATGGGAATGTTTGACCATTCTTCCAGAAGAGCATTTGTGAGGTCAGGCACTGATGTTGGATGAGAAGGCCTGGCTAGCAGTCTCCGCTCTAATCGATCCCAAAGGTGTTCTATGGGGTTGAGGTCAGGACTCTGTGCAGGCCAGTCAAGTTCCTCCACCCCATACTCGCTCATCCATGTCTTTATGGACCTTGCTTTGTGCACTGATGGGCAGTCATGTTGGAACAGGAAGGGGCCATCCCCAAACTGTTCCCACAAAGTTGGGATCATGAAATTGTCCAAAATATCTTGGTATGCTGACGCCTTAAGACTTCCCTTCACTGGAACTAAGGGGCCAAGTCTAACCCCTGAAAAACAACCCCACACCATAATCCCCCCTCCCCCCACACCATAATCCCCCCTCCACCAAATAATTTGGACCAGTGCACAAAGCAAGGTCCATAAAGACATGATGAGCGAGTTTGGGGTGGAGGAACTTGACTGGCCTGCACAGTGTCCTGACCTCAACCTGATAGAACACCTTTGGGATGAATTAGAGCGAAGACTGCGAGCCAGGCCTTCTCATCCAACATCCAACAGGTGTCCCAATGTCGGAAGAAGAGAGCCCTGTGATTGTATACCTACACAGGGCTCTCTTGCGTAATGTCTGGAGCCGACTGTCGGGTGCCAGCAACCAACCAGCGGCCGACACCTGGCAGCACAGCCAGGGCACAAATACATATCCATAAATATATTCAAAACCCCCTATTCCATGAAGAAAGGGGTAGAAAAAAAAAAAGGGGGGGGGGAGACGACACCCCCCCCCTTTTTTTTTTCTTTCTCCTTTTTACATGGGATAGGGTTTGTTTGTATTTTGTACTTTTTGTATCTATTGGATTATTTACCTCATGTATTAATTTGGATGATGAAAGACTGAAGCCCTGAAGAAGCAGCTGCGGCCGCAAAACGCGTTGGGAAGCTCGACAAACAGTCTGACTGCTCCCTCCCTTCTGATTTTATGTATGGGGGTTCTACATCGCCCACCCAATGTAAAATGCTTTTTTTTTTTTTTAATGGTTTTCTAATAAAGCTATAATCTTGTAAAACGTTCTGTGTATATTTGGCGATATTAGATATACCAAGGGGCCGTCGCTAAACGCCCATTTCTCTTTGGCCTTCCTATTTTTAGTATAAATTGTCGGGTTTGATGGCCGCTTGCTATAGAGCTGGATCAGCCACTTATATATGTCCCTCTCCTCGTTTGCGGTACTGGGTTTTTTTTGGGTTTTTTTGCTAAAAAAAAAAAAAAAAACTGAAAATTTTGAAAAAAAATTCTTTGTTTCAGTTATAAAATGTTGCAATTAAATAATTTTTTTTTTTTAATTCAATACATTTTGCATTGACAATATCGCAACATACACACAGCAAAGAGTTTGAAAAAAAACACAAAAAACCCCAAAAAAACAAAAACAAAAAAAATAACTTACATTTATCATCGCACTCTGACAAAGAATTCCTCGTGATGAATTTCCAGGTCCTCCTTCTTGGACTGGTCCTTATAGTTGGCATCCCTGGTATCATATAGCACAGGACGTGCCCTCACCAGCCCAATCAGCGCCTTGTTATCCAGCCCAGATCGACTCCCCGTCTTCCTTCTGGGCGCCATTTCTCACAGGTCTGGATAAAATAAAATCACAAGTCACTGTAGACGGCTTCCCCCCCCCCTCAGCACAACAAGAGGGGCTACAGGAGCACGGGGGGGGGGGAGGGGGGGCTTCTGGGATATTTGACCGTGTCGCATGTAGGAGGTGCGCCGAATGGAAATTTTGGTGCCAAAACTGAAAGTTTTTCTTTTTTTTAGTTTATATTTTTATATATATTTGAACGGTTTCATTCCCACGTATCAGTGCGGATTTCAGAGACATCTGTGTGGGGTTTCTGCACAGATGTCAATGAAAATCGCACCCCCGAAATCGCCAAAAGTAGTACAGAAACGACTTTTGGGAATCGGTGTGGTGCCGCAAATGCAGCTTCGCACCCATTCGGACGCGCCATTGCCGGCAATTGCCACCGATTTGGCATGCGGTTTGACATGTCAAATCGCATCAATGTGAACCTGGGCTAAGTGACACTTTTTGGGCATCAGTGACACCAATACAGCGACCAGTGCTAAAAAAAAAAAAATGCACTGTCACTGTATAAATGATATAAGACAGAGATCCGTGTTCCTGTTTAGCAGAAACACAGGATCAGCACATTCTCCTCTCACAGAACAGCCATCTGCCTGGTTTACATACCACAGACCACCGCTCTGCCTCTTCGGAGAACGATCAGCCGACCCACTGATTGGCTCCCGGGACCGCGCCCCAGGCCCAGCGCATGAAATCACATACAGGTACGTGATTTCACGTAGGAGGGCCGCCCTGCCGCAGTGTATCTATGTGGGGCGGTCCTTAAGGGGTTAAGGAGATTCCCCCCCCCTACCGATGCCTCTGGCCCCCTAATCTACATGCAGGGCACCCGACACATGGATTCCAATCGGGGTCCTGAGGCTCTAATTGGCTTAAAAAAAAGGGAGGGCTCGGTGTGCAAAGCACTACACTCTGAGCCCTCCCATCCGTGTGACATTAGCAAATTAATATTCACTATTGTCTTCCTGATTCTCCTCCAGCCAATCAGGAAGTGGGTCTGAGACCCGTTTCCTGATTGGCCGAAAGGAGAAGTGCTCCATTTGGCCTAGGAGGAGGGAGACGCACGGCAGGTGGGTGGGACCCGACCGACCAGGGGGCTGGCTGTGGGTGGGACCCCACTGACCAGGGGAGTACCACCAGCCGCCATTGGTTATAGCCCTCCCTTGTTCTATCCAAAAAAAAAAAAGAAAGTTTGGTAATATTGGTAAACAGGACAAATAGAGAGGTGCAATCTCTCTAACGGGGGGGCACAGACAGCAATAAAAACAGACAGGGGTTCTAATCCCTCTGTATTCTATCCAAAGCTAAAGAAAAAGTTTTGCCTTTAGTTATACTTTAGGCCCCGCCCACGTCTTGGGATTTGGGATTGTGGGCAGAATCTCAGCGACTGTCCCGGCAGCGGCCCGCCTCCCTCCATCGTCCCGTCTTCCCATCCCCCGTGTGAATAAATTGATTATTTGTAGATTTTCTGCTTCCCGACATTTCCCGCCGGCAAACTTTCGACCGTATTATCTAGGGGACAGAAATGCGCAGCGAGCGGACTATTGCAAGGCGCCATTGTAGATCTCCCCCATAATCCAGACTTCCCGGATTTTGGTTGGACGCGGCGGAGACGACAAACGTCGATCGTTCTGTTCTGCGACTCTTATACATTATACATCCCGCCCAGAGCAAGGGAGGAAAATCCTCTTATAATTCATATACAGAACGGGGGAGGGGCGGGATTCATGGACCCGCCGAGCGTGGACTTCACCGAAAGCCTCCTGCAAAGGATTGTGGGACTGTCCATCACATCACCCCCGGCACGATCGATGAGAGGTCCATTCAGGGAAGACTGTGTAAGCCAATAAGATTGATTCCAGCTGTCTAAGCCCGCGGCGGAGTCTTAGGTTCAGAATTCCGGTTTATGACGCATTATTTTCCGACAGTACAAGAGATCCAAGAGGAAGACTTTGTAACATATGCAGGATGTTGTGTTAAGGTAGAACTATAGGCAAGACTCGGATAAACCAAGGGGGGTTGTAGAGATTTACCTTCACTTCCTGTCCCATAGCCAAACAGGAAGTGAGAGGAAATCCCTACAGATTAAAGGATTTTCTTGGGGACCCCCCCCCCCCCAAGATCACCAGAACTAGTGTCCCCATTGGAAGATGCTGCTGCCAGACTTATCCACCTTACCAACCGCTCAGTGTCCACCACCCCTCTCCTCCAATCCCTACACTGGTCTCCAATCAGTGTCCACCAACCCTCTCCTCCAATCCCTACACTGGTCTCCAATCAGTGTCCACCACCCCTCTCCTCCAATCCCTACACTGGTCTCCAATCAGTGTCCACCAACCCTCTCCAATCCCTACACTGGTCTCCATTCAGTGTCTGCCAACCCTCTCCTCCAATCCCTACACTGGTCTCCATTCAGTGTCTGCCAATCCTCTCCTCCAATCCCTACACTGGCTCCCATTCAGTGTCCACCAACCCTCTCCTCCAATCTCTACACTGGCTCCCATTCAGTGTCCACCAACCCTCTCCTCCAATCCCTACACTGGCTCCCATTCAGTGTCCACCAACCCTCTCCTCCAATCCCTACACTGGCTCCCATTCAGTGTCCACCAACCCTCTCCTCCAATCCCTACACTGGCCTCCATTCAGTGTCTGCCAACCCTCTCCTCCAATCCCTACAGTGGCTCCCATTCAGTGTCTGCCAACCCTCTCCTCCAATCCCTACACTGGTCTCCATTCAGTGTCTGCCAACCCTCTCCTCCAATCCCTACACTGGTCTCCATTCAGTGTCTGCCAACCCTCTCCTCCAATCCCTACACTGGTCTCCATTCAGTGTCTGCCAACCCCCTCTTCCAATCCCTACACTGGTCTCCATTCAGTGTCCACCAACCCTCTCCTCCAATCCTTACACTGGTCTCCATTCAGTGTCTGCCAAACCTCTCCTCCAATCCCTACACTGGTCTCCATTCAGTGTCCACCAACCCTCTCCTCCAATCCCTACACTGGTCTCTATTCAGTGTCCACCAACCCTCTCCTCCAATCCCTACATTGGCTCCCTATCAGCTTCTGCCAACCCTCTCCTCCAAACTCTACACTGGCTCCCATTCAGTGTCCGTCAACCCTCTCCTCCAATCCCTACACTGGCTCCCAATCAGTGTCCACCAACCCTCTCCTCCAATCCCTACACTGGCTCCCAATCAGTGTCCACCAACCCTCTCCTCCAATCCCTACACTGGTCTCCATTCAGTGTCTGCCAACCCTCTCCTCCAATCCCTACACTGGTCTCCATTCAGTGTCTGTAACGAGCCTCTTGCTCGCACGGTTCCACTCTCCCGACACTCCTCTGCAGCTATTGAATCAGATTGCAACGTCTGATGGTTCGGTCATCCAATGTTCTGGGATTATAACTTTAGCTATGTGCCATTCTAACCCAGTTGTGATAGCTCAGAACAAACACCAGGCAGGCTGTATGTAAGTTCAAACAGGAATCTCTTTTATTGGACAATACACAGGCTCTTTTATACACTCAAAGTGGAGGTGCATACCTCCGGCTCATATTACTCTAACAATACACCTGTAATCTAATTAACCTAATTAACATGGGCTAATTAACTAATCCCTTTAGACAGCCTAGATGACTCAGACATGACCGTTAGGCCAGACTGGCCGTCTTGTAGTTCAGAAAATCCAATCAACATTATCACAATCAACATAGACTCTTCTTCACACAATAGCAGAGTTAATTAACACAACTAACAATGGGGATCTAATGACTCTTAGATCCTATAGTAGACTTATTTACAATACACATTTGCAGCAGACAATAGACAGACAGGTGTTGGAATTTACATCAGCATCTCCTAACAGTATCTGTCCCAGCATTATGAATCAGCCACTATTCCAATATGGCAAATCCAGGGTCCCCAGGCATACAGCTCACAAAGAGCACCGTTCCCCCAAATGCAAGGGCCCCCGATCGATCAGCAAGAGGCTTGCATACAGTCCCCTCCAAAAGTTTTTTTCCCGGCTAGGTCTGTCACAGTGTCCACCAACCCTCTCCTCCAATCCCTACATTGGCTCCCTATCAGCGTCTGCCAACCCTCTCCTCCAATCTCTACATTGGCTCCCATTCAGTGTCCGCCAACCCTCTCCTCCAATCCCTACACTGGCTCCCTATCAGCGTCTGCCAACCCTCTCCTCCAATCTCTACACTGGTCTCCATTCAGTGTCCACCACCCCTCTCCTCCAATCCCTACACTGGCTCCCATTGAGTGTCCACCAACCCTCTCCTCCAATCCCTACACTGGTCTCCATTCAGTGTCCGCCAACCCTCTCCTCCAATCCCTACACTGGCTCCCATTGAGTGTCCGCCAACCCTCTCCTCCAATCCCTACACTGGTCTCCATTCAGTGTCCACCACCCCTCTCCTCCAATCCCTACACTGGCTCCCAATCAGTGTCCACCAACTCTCTCCTCCAATCCCTACACTGGCTCCCAATCAGTGTCCACCAACTCTCTCCTCCAATCCCTACACTGGCCTCCATTCAGTGTCCGCCAACCCTCTCCTCCAATCCCTACACTGGCTCCCAATCAGCGTCTGCCAACCCTCTCCTCCAATCCCTACACTGGCTCCCAATCAGCGTCTCCTAACCCTCTCCTCCAATCCCTACACTGGCTCCCAATCACCCAGCGAATTAAATTCAAAATACTAACCACAACACACAAAGCCCTTCACAACTCTGCCCCGATCTACATCACCAATCTGCTTTCAAGCTCTCCCGTCTCCTCCTCCCATGCTCCTCTCCAGGATTTCTCCAGAGCCTCTCCCATCCTCTGGAACTCGCTACCTCAACCTGTCCGGCTATCCCCTACTCTTCTACCTTCAGGCGATCCCTGAAAACTCATCTCTTCAGGGAAGCCGATCACCCCTCCAACTAATCTTCTACCACTTCCATCAGCTCATCCCCCACAGTGACAACCTTTTGTACCACCTGCCCCACCCTATTAGATTGTAAGCTCTTCTGAGCAGGGCCCTCCTAATCCTCTTGTATTGTAACTGTATTGTTTCCCTTTTATACTCTAAAGCGCTGCGTAAACTGTGGCGCTATATAAATCCTGAATAATAATAATAATGATCTGACACAGGTTGACATAGGTTGGACTTGATGGACTTGTGTCTTTTTTCAACCTCACCTTCTATGTAACTATGTATGACACCTCCGGTTCTGGGGATGGCGCAAGCCACCGGTGACCCGATAGGGGCCACAGACTCGATGTCTGCCGCCACCTGCTGATTATACAGTACACAGGCAGAACGTCGATCTCCCTATGTAAACAAAGCCGATCGCTGTTCTGTTAGAAGGGAAGGTATTGATCCTGTGTGTCGGCAAAGCATTAAAATGGATCAATGCCTTCCCCTAGTCAAAGCCCCTCCCCCACAGTGAGAAAGCACAGGCTAGGAGCACATTTAACCCTTTGATCACCCCTGATGTTAACCCCTTCCCTGCCAGTGTCATTAGTACAATGACAGTGCAAATTTTTAGTACTGATGACTGTATTCGTGTCACTGGTCCCCAAAAAAATGTTAAAAGTGTTGGTTAGTGTCTGATTTGTCCGCCACAATATCGCAGTCAAGCCGCTGATCGCCGCCATTACTTGTAAAAATAAATAGATAAATATATCCCATAACTTACAAACAAACAGGAGACAATAAGCCCTACTCCAATCCTCCTATCTCAGCGCTAAAGGATATTCGGTATATGAAGATGGGAAATAATGATGGTAATAAACCGCAGTGATTTAACCTGATGTCACCATATTCTGAGTGAGATATCTCTCAGCAGCCACTTAATACAAAAAGAAATAGAAATATGAATGAATGAATGTACTATATGTAACAGCAATTAACCCATCAAAGCAGCGCTATTTTCAGTCCTTAATGCTGACCGATAAAACAAAGTCTTTGTAAATGGAAGCAAAACACATGCAGGCAGGAAAATTCCAACAAAGACACAGCGGTTGGAGCTCGGTCTGGATTCCCTTCTATGAATAGTAGATCTGATGAGTGCACCTTTCACCATCTATTGGGACACCTTGTGCTGCACACACCCCGTAGGGGTTCAAACTCACCGGAGCCAAGAGGTTAACAGGCCTTGGATCAAATCCTCTCTCTGGTTACTCCCGAAGTCCTCCAGGGTTGATAATCAGATAACAGCAACAATGTCCACATGTAAAAAAGAGACCCCGAATAGTCCAGTACCATTTTGATCATTTATTGTAAGTCACAGATAAGAGAAAAAAAACTAATAAAATAAATACACTGTAAAAATCAGTGGGCGCAGTTCCTTACAAAGGATAGCCTTCTAGCTTTCAGTTGGTTGGTAATAGTGGATAACTCAAACTGCTTCTCTCAAAGCACAAGGGTACTGGTTGTAGACTGGATGGATGATACACACTCACAGCTGATCAGTCCTTCATTCCACTACTATACAACTACAAAGGAAGATGTATACAACTAGTATACAACTACAAAGGAAGATGTATACAACTAGTATACAACTACAAAGGAAGATGTATACAACTAGTATACAACTACAAAGGAAGATGTATACAACTAGTATACAACTACAAAGGAAGATGTATACAACTAGTATACAACTACAAAGATGCTCTTTGAAAAAGTCTTCCTGACGAAACTAGTCAGAGCACGATACCATGGCAACCGTTATCACGTGAGGACGCAGTGTGCTTCTAGCCTGAAGCTTCAGACACGAGAGGGAGGAAGTGCGGATCAGCTGTGCCTGGCTGACATACAGTGCGCTCCAAGCTTGTAGTTGTATACTAGTGGAATGAAGGACTGATCAGCTGTGAGTGTGTATCATCCATCCAGTCTGCAACCTGGCATTGGTGTCAGCGGACGCACTATTAACCCCCAGCATTGGTGTCAGCGGACGCACTATTAACCCCCAGCATTGGTGTCAGCGGACACACTATTAACCACCAACATTGGTGTCAGCGGACGCACTATTAACCCCCAGCATTGGTGTCAGCGGACGCACTATTAACCCCCCAGCATTGGTGTCAGCGGACGCACTATTAACCCCCAGCACTGGTGTCAGCGGACGCACTATTAACCCCCAGCATTGGTGTCAGCGGACGCACTATTAACCCCCAGCATTGGTGTCAGCGGACGCACTATTAACCCCCAGCATTAGTGTCAGCGGACGCACTATTAACCCCCAGCATTGGTGTCAGCGGACGCACTATTAACCCCCAGCATTGGTGTCAGCGGACGCAGTATTAACTCCCAGCATTGGTGTCAGCGGACGCACTATTAACCCCCGGCATTGGTGTCAGCGGACGCACTATTAACCCCCAACATTGGTGTCAGCGGACGCACTATTAATGCAAAGCATTGGTGTCAGCGGACGCACTATTAACCCCCAGCATTGGTGTCAGCGGACGCACTATTAACCCCAAGCATTGGTGTCAGCGGACGCACTATTAACCCCCAGCATTGGTGCCAGCGGACGCACTATTAACCCTGGCTTGGTGTCAGCGGACGCACTATTAACTCTGGCATTGGTGTGAGCGGCCGCATAATTAACCCCCAGAATTGGTGTCAGCGGACGCACTATTAACCCCCAGCATTGGTGTCAGCGGACGCACTATTAACATCCAGCATTGGTGTCAGCGGACGCACTATTAACCCCCAGCATTGGTGTCAGCGGACGCACTATTAACCCCCAGCATTGGTGTCAGCGGACGCACTATTAACCCCCAGCATTGGTGTCAGCGGACGCACTATTAACCCCCAGCATTGGTGTCAGCGGACGCACAATTAACCCCCAGCATTGGTGTCAGCGGACGCACTATTAACATCCAGCATTAGGGTCAGGAGACGCACTATTAACCCCCAGCATTGGTGTCAGCGGACGCACTATTAACCCCCAGCACTGGTGTCAGCGGACGCATTATTAACCCCCAACATTGGTGTCAGCGGACGCATTATAAACCCCCAGCACTGGTATCAGCGGATTATTAACCCCCAGCATTAGTGTCAGCGGACACACTATTAACCCCCAGCATTGGTGTCAGCGGACGCACTATTAACCCACAACATTGGTGTCAGAGGACGCACTATTAACCCACAACATTGGTGTCAGAGGACGCACTATTAACCCACAACATTGGTGTCAGCGGACGCTCTATTAACCCACAACATTGGTGTCAGTGGACGCACTATTAATACTCAGCATTAATGTCAGTGGACGCACTATTAACCCCCAGCATTGGTGTTAGCGGACGCACTATAAACCCCCAGCACTGGTATCAGCGGATTATTAACCCCCAGCATTGGTGTCAGCCGACTCACTATTAACTCCCGGCATTGGTGTCAGCGGACGCACTATTAACCCACAACATTGGTGTCAGGGGACGCACTATTAACATCCAGCATTGGTGTCAGCGGACGCACTATTAACCCCCAGCATTGGTGTCAGCGGACGCACTATTAACCCCCAGCATTGGTGTCAGCGGACGCACTATTAACCCCCAGCATTGGTGTCAGCGGACGCACTATTAACCCCCAGCATTGGTGTCAGCGGACGCACTATTAACCCCCCAGCATTGGTGTCAGCAGACGCACTATTAACCCCCAGCACTGGTGTCAGCGGACGCACTATTAACCCCCAGCATTGGTGTCAGCGGACGCACTATTAACCCCCAGCATTGGTGTCAGCGGACGCACTATTAACCCCCAGCATTAGTGTCAGCGGACGCACTATTAACCCCCAGCATTGGTGTCAGCGGACGCACTATTAACCCCCAGCATTGGTGTCAGCGGACGCAGTATTAACTCCCAGCATTGGTGTCAGCGGACGCACTATTAACCCCCGGCATTGGTGTCAGCGGACGCACTATTAACCCCCAACATTGGTGTCAGCGGACGCACTATTAATGCAAAGCATTGGTGTCAGCGGACGTACTATTAACCCCCAGCATTGGTGTCAGCGGACGCACTATTAACCCCAAGCATTGGTGTCAGCGGACGCACTATTAACCCCCAGCATTGGTGCCAGCGGACGCACTATTAACCCTGGCTTGGTGTCAGCGGACGCACTATTAACTCTGGCATTGGTGTGAGCGGCCGCATAATTAACCCCCAGAATTGGTGTCAGCGGACGCACTATTAACCCCCAGCATTGGTGTCAGCGGACGCACTATTAACATCCAGCATTGGTGTCAGCGGACGCACTATTAACCCCCAGCATTGGTGTCAGCGGACGCACTATTAACCCCCAGCATTGGTGTCAGCGGACGCACTATTAACCCCCAGCATTGGTGTCAGCGGACGCACTATTAACCCCCAGCATTGGTGTCAGCGGACGCACTATTAACCCCCAGCACTGGTGTCAGCGGACGCATTATTAACCCCCAACATTGGTGTCAGCGGACGCATTATAAACCCCCAGCACTGGTATCAGCGGATTATTAACCCCCAGCATTAGTGTCAGCGGACACACTATTAACCCCCAGCATTGGTGTCAGCGGACGCACTATTAACCCACAACATTGGTGTCAGAGGACGCACTATTAACCCACAACATTGGTGTCAGAGGACGCACTATTAACCCACAACATTGGTGTCAGCGGACGCTCTATTAACCCACAACATTGGTGTCAGTGGACGCACTATTAATACTCAGCATTAATGTCAGTGGACGCACTATTAACCCCCAGCATTGGTGTTAGCGGACGCACTATAAACCCCCAGCACTGGTATCAGCGGATTATTAACCCCCAGCATTGGTGTCAGCCGACTCACTATTAACTCCCGGCATTGGTGTCAGCGGACGCACTATTAACCCACAACATTGGTGTCAGGGGACGCACTATTAACCCCCAGCATTGGTGTCAGCGGACGCACTATTAACCCACAACATTGGTGTCAGCGGACGCACTATTAACCCCCAGCATTGGTGTCAGCGGACGCACTATTAACCCCCAGCATTGGTGTCAGCGGACGCACTATTAACCCACAACATTGGTGTCAGCGGACGTACTATTAACCCCCAGCATTGGTGTCAGCGGACGCACTATTAACCCACAACATTGGTGTCAGCGGACGCACTATTAACTCCCAGCATTGGTGTCAGCGGACGCACTATTAACTCCCAGCATTGGTGTCAGCGGACGCACTACTAACTCCCAGCATTGGTGTCAGCGGACGCTCTATTAACCCACAACATTGGTGTCAGCGGACGCACTATTAACCCCCAGCATTGGTGTCAGCGGACGCACTATTAACCCACAACATTGGTGTCAGCGGACGCACTATTAACTCCCAGCATTGGTGTCAGCGGACGCACTATTAACTCCCAGCATTGGTGTCAGCGGACGCACTACTAACTCCCAGCATTGGTGTCAACGGACGCACTATTAACCCTCAGCATTGATGTCAGCGGACGCACTATTAACCCCCAGCATTGGTGTCAGCGGACGCACTATTAACCCCCAGCATTGGTGTCAGCGGACGGTCTATTAACTCCCAGCATTGGTGTCAGCGGACGCACTATTAACCCACAGCACTGGTGTCAGCGGACGCACTATTAACACTCAGCATTGGTGTCAGCCGACGCACTATTAACTCCCGGCATTGGTGTCAGCGGACGCACTATTAACCCCCAGCATTGGTGTCAGCAGACTCACTTATTAACCCTGGCATTGGTGTCAGAGGACGCACTATTAACCGCCGGCATTGGTGTCAGCGGCCGCATAATTAACCCCCAGAAATGGTGTCAGCGGACGCACTATTAACCCCCAGCATTGGTGTCAGCGGACGCACTATTAACCCTGACATTGGTGTCAGCGGACGCACTATTAACCCCCAGCATTGGTGTCAGCAGACGCACTATTAACCCTGGCATTGGTGTCAGCGGCCGCATAATTAACCCCCAGAATTGGTGTCAGTGGACGCACTATGAACATCCAGCATTGGTGTCAGCGGACGCACTATTAACCCCCAGCATTGGTATCAGCGGACGCACTATTAACCCCCAGCATTGGTGTCAGCGGAAGCACTATTAACCCCCAGCATTGGTGTCAGCCGACGCACTATTAACCCTGGCATTGGTGTCAGCGGACGCTCTATTAACCCCCAGCATTGGTGTCAGCGGACGCACTATTAACATCCAGCATTAGGGTCAGGAGACGCACTATTAACCCCCAGCATTGGTGTCAGCGGACGCATAATTAACCCCCAGCATTGGTGTCAGCGGATGCACTATTAACCCTGGCATTGGTGTCAGCGGACGCACTATTAACCCCCAGCATTGGTGTCAGCAGACGCACTATTAACCCTGGCATTGGTGTCAGCGGCCGCATAATTAACCCCCAGAATTGGTGTCAGTGGACGCACTATGAACATCCAGCATTGGTGTCAGCGGACGCACTATTAACCCCCAGCATTGGTATCAGCGGACGCACTATTAACCCCCAGCATTGGTGTCAGCGGAAGCACTATTAACCCCCAGCATTGGTGTCAGCCGACGCACTATTAACCCTGGCATTGGTGTCAGCGGACGCTCTATTAACCCCCAGCATTGGTGTCAGCGGACGCACTATTAACATCCAGCATTAGGGTCAGGAGACGCACTATTAACCCCCAGCATTGGTGTCAGCGGACGCACTATTAACCCCCAGCACTGGTGTCAGCGGACGCACTATTAACCCTGGCATTGGTGTCAGCGAACGCATTATAAACCCCCAGCACTGGTATCAGCGGATTATTAACCCCCAGCATGGGTGTCAGCGGACGCACTATTAACTCCCAGCATTAGTGTCAGCGGACGCACTATTAACCCACAACATTGGTGTCAGCGGACGCACTATTAACCCACAACATTGGTGTCAGCAGACGCACTATTAACCCCCAGCATTGGTGTCAGAGGACGCTCTATTAACCCACAACACTGGTGTCAGCGGACGCACTATTACCACTCAGCATCGGTGTCAGCGGACGCTCTATTAACCCCGGCATTGGTGTCAGCGGACGCACTATTAACCCCCAGCATTGGTGTCAGCGGACGCACTATTAACCCCCAGCATTGGTGTCAGCGGACGCACTATTAACCCTGGCATTGGTGTCAGCGGACGCACTATTAACCCTGGCATTGGTGTCAGCGGACGCACTATTAACCCTCAGCATTGATGTCAGCGGACGCACTATTAACCCTGGCATTGGTGTCAGCGGACGCACTATTAACCCCCAGCATTGGTGTCAGCGGACGCACTATTAACCCTGGCATTGGTGTCAGCGGACGCACTATTAACCCCCAGCATTGGTGTCAGCGGACGGTCTATTAACTCCCAGCATTGGTGTCAGCGGACGCACTATTAACCCACAGCACTGGTGTCAGCGGACGCACTATTAACACTCAGCATTGGTGTCAGCCGACGCACTATTAACTCCCGGCATTGGTGTCAGCGGACGCACTATTAACCCCCAGAATTGGTGTCAGCGGACGCACTATTAACCCCCAGCATTGGTGTCAGCAGACGCACTTATTAACCCTGGCATTGTTGTCAGAGGACGCACTATTAACCCCCGGCATTGGTGTCAGCGGCCGCATAATTAACCCCCAGAAATGGTGTCAGATGACGCACTATTAACATCCAGCATTGGTGTCAGCGGACGCACTATTAACCCCCAGCATTGGTGTCAGCGGACGCACTATTAACCCCCAGCATTGGTGTCAGCGGACGCACTATTAACCCCCAGCATTGGTGTCAGCGGACGCACTATTAACCCCCAGCATTGGTGTCAGCGGACGCACTATTAACACCCAGCATTGGTGTCAGCGGACGCTCTATTAATCCCCAGCATTGGTGTCAGCAGACGCACTATTAACCCTGGCATTGGTGTCAGCGGCCGCATAATTAACCCCCAGAATTGGTGTCAGTGGACGCACTATGAACATCCAGCATTGGTGTCAGCGGACGCACTATTAACCCCCGGCATTGGTATCAGCGGACGCACTATTAACCCCCAGCATTGGTGTCAGCGGAAGCACTATTAACCCCCAGCATTGGTGTCAGCCGACGCACTATTAACCCCCAGCATTGGTGTCAGCGGACGCACTATTAACCCCCAGCACTGGTGTCAGCGGACGCACTATTAACCCTGGCATTGGTGTCAGCGGACGCATTATAAACCCCCAGCACTGGTATCAGCGGATTATTAACCCCCAGCATGGGTGTCAGCGGACGCACTATTAACTCCCAGCATTAGTGTCAGCGGACGCACTATTAACCCACAACATTGGTGTCAGCGGACGCACTATTAACCCATACCTCCCAACTTTTGAACTTCAGAATGAGGGACACTTGAGGAAGGAAGTAACCTTGCATAGCGCGCTGCGGCAAATGTGGGCGTGGTCAAACTTTTGATAGTGGGAGGAGCTTAATGGGCATCATTAAACAAAACTTGGGCTTCCTTGTATCTATAAAATATGCTTTTATTATTGTTGCACAAGCAAGAGTCTCATGGATACATACATATCCCAGCACATTCATTTAAAAAAAAGGATAAAAGAATGCAGTGTTTGGAGTGCATTACGTACAAAGTGCAGGGTTGTAGGATGAGCTATATACAGAGTGCAGGGTTCTGGCATGAGCTATATACAGAGGGCAGGGTTGTAGGATGAGCTATGTACAGAGTGCAGGGTTCTGGCATGAGCTATGTACAGAGTGCAGGGTTCTGGCATGAGCTATGTACAGAGTGCAGGGTTCTGGTATGAGCTGTGTACAGAGTGCAGGGTTCTGGCATGAGCTGTGTACAGAGTGCAGGATTCTGGCATGAGCTGTGTACAGAGTGCAGGGTTCTGGCATGAGCTGTGTACAGAGTGCAGGGTTCTTGCATGAGCTGTGTACAGAGTGCAGGGTTCTAGCATGAGCTGTGTGTGTACAGAGTGCAGGGTTCTGGCATGAGCTGTGTACAGAGTGCAGGGTTCTGGCATGAGCTGTGTACAGAGTGCAGGGTTCTGGCATGAGCTGTGTACAGAGTTCAGGGTTCTGGCATGAGCTGTGTACAGAGTGCAGGGTTCTGGCATGAGCTGTGTACAGAGTGCAGGGTTCTGGCATGAGCTGTGTACAGAGTGCAGGGTTCTGGCATGAGCTGTGTACAGAGTGCAGGGTTCTGGCATGAGCTGTGTAC
Organism: Lithobates septentrionalis; assembly: GCA_037952835.1. Lineage (NCBI taxonomy): Eukaryota > Metazoa > Chordata > Amphibia > Anura > Ranidae > Lithobates > Lithobates septentrionalis. The sequence goes on along the minus strand of JBBDGP010000746.1, from coordinate 204,838 downwards.
AGAGTGCAGGGTTCTGGCATGAGCTGTGTACAGAGTGCAGGGTTCTGGCATGAGCTGTGTACAGAGTGCAGGGTTCTGGCATGAGCTGTGTACAGAGTGCAGGGTTCTGGCATGAGCTGTGTACAGAGTGCAGGGTTCTGGCATGAGCTGTGTACAGAGTGCAGGGTTCTGGCGTGAGCTGCGTTCAGAGTGCAGGGTTCTGGCGTGAGCTGCGTTCAGAGTGCAGGGTTCTGGCGTGAGCTGCATTCAGAGTGCAGGGTTCTGGCGTGAGCTGCATTCAGAGTGCAGGGTTCTGGCGTGAGCTGCATTCAGAGTGCAGGGTTCTGGCGTGAGCTGCATTCAGAGTGCAGGGTTCTGGGGTGAGCTGCATTCAGAGTGCAGGGTTCTGGGGTGAGCTGCATTCAGAGTGCAGGGTTCTGGGGTGAGCTGCATTCAGAGTGCAGGGTTCTGGGGTGAGCTGCATTCAGAGTGCAGGGTTCTGGGGTGAGCTGCATTCAGAGTGCAGGGTTCTGGGGTGAGCTGCATTCAGAGTGCAGGGTTCTGGGGTGAGCTGCATTCAGAGTGCAGGGTTCTGGGGTGAGCTGCATTCAGAGTGCAGGGTTCTGGGGTGAGCTGCATTCAGAGTGCAGGGTTCTGGAGTGAGCTGCATGCAGAGTGCAGGGTTCTGGGTTGAGCTATGTACAGAGTGCAGGGTTCTGGGTTGAGCTATGTACAGAGAGCATGGTTCTGGGGTGAGCTATGTACAGAGTGCAGGGATCTGTGATGAGCTGTGTACAGAGTGCAGGGTTCTGGCATGAGCTGTGTACAGAGTGCAGGGTTCTGGCATGAGCTGTGTACAGAGTGCAGGGTTCTGGCATGAGCTGTGTACAGAGTGCAGGGTTCTGGCATGAGCTGTGTACAGAGTGCAGGGTTCTGGCATGAGCTGTGTACAGAGTGCAGGGTTCTGGCATGAGCTGTGTACAGAGTGCAGGGTTCTGGCATGAGCTGTGTACAGAGTGCAGGGTTCTGGCGTGAGCTGCATTCAGAGTGCAGGGTTCTGGCGTGAGCTGCATTCAGAGTGCAGGGTTCTGGGGTGAGCTGCATTCAGAGTGCAGGGTTCTGGAGTGAGCTGCATGCAGAGTGCAGGGTTCTGGGTTGAGCTATGTACAGAGTGCAGAGTTCTGGGTTGAGCTATGTACAGAGAGCATGGTTCTGGGGTGAGCTATGTACAGAGTGCAGGGATCTGTGATGAGCTGTGTACAGAGTGCAGGGTTCTGGCATGAGCTGTGTACAGAGTGCAGGGTTCTGGCATGAGCTGTGTACAGAGTTCAGGGTTCTGGCATGAGCTGTGTACAGAGTGCAGGGTTCTGGCATGAGCTGTGTACAGAGTGCAGGGTTCTGGCATGAGCTGTGTACAGAGTGCAGGGTTCTGGCATGAGCTGTGTACAGAGTGCAGGGTTCTGGCATGAGCTGTGTACAGAGTGCAGGGTTCTGGTGTGAGCTGCATTCAGAGTGCAGGGTTCTGGCGTGAGCTGCATTCAGAGTGCAGGGTTCTGGCGTGAGCTGCATTCAGAGTGCAGGGTTCTGGGGTGAGCTGCATTCAGAGTGCAGGGTTCTGGGGTGAGCTGCATTCAGAGTGCAGGGTTCTGGGGTGAGCTGCATTCAGAGTGCAGGGTTCTGGGGTGAGCTGCATTCAGAGTGCAGGGTTCTGGGGTGAGCTGCATTCAGAGTGCAGGGTTCTGGGGTGAGCTGCATTCAGAGTGCAGGGTTCTGGGGTGAGCTGCATTCAGAGTGCAGGGTTCTGGGGTGAGCTGCATTCATTGTGCAGGGTTCTGGAGTGAGCTGCATGCAGAGTGCAGGGTTCTGGGTTGAGCTATGTACAGAGTGCAGGGTTCTGGGTTGAGCTATGTACAGAGAGCATGGTTCTGGGGTGAGCTATGTACAGAGTGCAGGGATCTGTGATGAGCTATGTACAGGGTGCAGGGTTCTGAGATGAGATTTATACAGGGTGCAGGGTTCTGGGATGAGCTATATACAGGGTGCGGGGTTCTGAGACGAGCTATATACAGGGCACAGGGTACTGGATGAGCTGTATACAGGGTGCAGCAGAGGCGTAATTAGAACCTTCAGGGGCCCTGGTGCAAGAAACCATGAAGGGCCCCCCCGACCTCCAGCATGGGCCATTCCCTTCGAGCCCAGAGCCCTTCCCACTGATCCCATCACCCTTCATGGTCCCACAGCAGATTGGGCCCGGCCATGGGGGCAGAAGGCCAGGGCCTAGTTGCAAGTGCAACCTTTGCTGGTAGTTCCGCCAGTGGTGTCAGTGTGGACTGTGAATGGTGTCAGTCAGTAGGGCAGTGGACATGGTCAGTAGAGCAGTGGAAGTGGTCAGTATGGCAGAGAAAGTGGTCAGTATGGCAGAGAAAGTGGTCAGTAAGGTAGTGGACATGGTCAGTAGGGCAGTGGACGTGGTCAGTAGAGCAGTGGACGTGGTTAGTAGGGCAGTAGACATAATCAGTAGGGCAGTGAACAGGATCAGTAGTTTTTTTTTATTGTTGTTATTTTATTTTTGTTATTATTTTTTACCATTATATTTTATCCATTTTATTTTTTAGAGTTTTTTTACAGTTTTTGATGGGAGTTGGTGGCAGTGGAGGGCAGTATGATGGGAGGGGGTGTCAGTGGAGGGCAGTATGATGGGAGGGGTGGCAGTGGAAGGCAGTATGTTGGGGGCGGAGGCAGTGGAAGGCATTATGATGGGAGGGGAGGCAGTGGAGGGCAGTATGATGGGGTGGAGGGCAGTATGATGGGGTGGAGGGCAGTATGATGGGAGAGGAGGTAGTGGAGGGCAGTATGATGGGAGGAGGCGGTAGTGGAGGGCAGTTTAATAGGAGGGGGGGTTAGTGCAGGGCAGTATGATGGGAGGGATGGTAGTGGAGGGCAATATAATGGGAGGGGGTTTAGTGGAGGGCAGTATTATGGGAGGGGTGGTAGTGGAGGGCAGTATGATGGGAGGGGGGTTAGTGGAGGGCAGTATAATAGGAGGGATGGCAGTGGAGGGCAGTATAATTGGAGGGGGGCAGTATGATGGGTGGGGGTGGCAGTGAAAGGCAGTATAATGGGGGGGTTAGTGGAGGGCAGTATAATAGGAGGGGTGGCAGTGGAGGGCAGTATAATAGGAGGGGGGGCAGTGGAGGGCAGTATAATAGGAGGGGGGCAGTATGATGGGATTGGGGCAGTATGATGGGAGGGGTGGTAGTAGAGGGCAGTATATGGGGGGGTAGTGGAGGGCAGTAAAATGGGAGGGGGGCAGTATAATGGGGGGGGGGTAGTGGAGGGCAGTATAATAGGAGGGGGGGCAGTGGAGGGCAGTATAATAGGAGGGGGGGCAGTGGAGGGCAGTATAATAGGAGGGGGGCAGTATGATGGGATTGGGGCAGTATGATGGGAGGGGTGGTAGTAGAGGGCAGTATATTGGGGGGGGGGGGCAGTATAATGGTTCTGGCATGAGCTATATACAGAGGGCAGGGTTGTAGGATGAGCTATGTACAGAGTGCAGGGTTCTGGCATGAGCTATGTACAGAGTGCAGGGTTCTGGCATGAGCTATGTACAGAGTGCAGGGTTCTGGTATGAGCTGTGTACAGAGTGCAGGGTTCTGGCATGAGCTGTGTACAGAGTGCAGGATTCTGGCATGAGCTGTGTACAGAGTGCAGGGTTCTGGCATGAGCTGTGTACAGAGTGCAGGGTTCTTGCATGAGCTGTGTACAGAGTGCAGGGTTCTAGCATGAGCTGTGTGTGTACAGAGTGCAGGGTTCTGGCATGAGCTGTGTACAGAGTGCAGGGTTCTGGCATGAGCTGTGTACAGAGTGCAGGGTTCTGGCATGAGCTGTGTACAGAGTGCAGGGTTCTGGCATGAGCTGTGTACAGAGTTCAGGGTTCTGGCATGAGCTGTGTACAGAGTGCAGGGTTCTGGCATGAGCTGTGTACAGAGTGCAGGGTTCTGGCATGAGCTGTGTACAGAGTGCAGGGTTCTGGCATGAGCTGTGTACAGAGTGCAGGGTTCTGGCATGAGCTGTGTACAGAGTGCAGGGTTCTGGCATGAGCTGTGTACAGAGTGCAGGGTTCTGGCATGAGCTGTGTACAGAGTGCAGGGTTCTGGCATGAGCTGTGTACAGAGTGCAGGGTTCTGGCATGAGCTGTGTACAGAGTGCAGGGTTCTGGCGTGAGCTGCGTTCAGAGTGCAGGGTTCTGGCGTGAGCTGCGTTCAGAGTGCAGGGTTCTGGCGTGAGCTGCATTCAGAGTGCAGGGTTCTGGCGTGAGCTGCATTCAGAGTGCAGGGTTCTGGCGTGAGCTGCATTCAGAGTGCAGGGTTCTGGCGTGAGCTGCATTCAGAGTGCAGGGTTCTGGGGTGAGCTGCATTCAGAGTGCAGGGTTCTGGGGTGAGCTGCATTCAGAGTGCAGGGTTCTGGGGTGAGCTGCATTCAGAGTGCAGGGTTCTGGGGTGAGCTGCATTCAGAGTGCAGGGTTCTGGGGTGAGCTGCATTCAGAGTGCAGGGTTCTGGGGTGAGCTGCATTCAGAGTGCAGGGTTCTGGGGTGAGCTGCATTCAGAGTGCAGGGTTCTGGGGTGAGCTGCATTCAGAGTGCAGGGTTCTGGAGTGAGCTGCATGCAGAGTGCAGGGTTCTGGGTTGAGCTATGTACAGAGTGCAGGGTTCTGGGTTGAGCTATGTACAGAGAGCATGGTTCTGGGGTGAGCTATGTACAGAGTGCAGGGATCTGTGATGAGCTGTGTACAGAGTGCAGGGTTCTGGCATGAGCTGTGTACAGAGTGCAGGGTTCTGGCATGAGCTGTGTACAGAGTGCAGGGTTCTGGCATGAGCTGTGTACAGAGTGCAGGGTTCTGGCATGAGCTGTGTACAGAGTGCAGGGTTCTGGCATGAGCTGTGTACAGAGTGCAGGGTTCTGGCATGAGCTGTGTACAGAGTGCAGGGTTCTGGCATGAGCTGTGTACAGAGTGCAGGGTTCTGGCATGAGCTGTGTACAGAGTGCAGGGTTCTGGCGTGAGCTGCATTCAGAGTGCAGGGTTCTGGCGTGAGCTGCATTCAGAGTGCAGGGTTCTGGGGTGAGCTGCATTCAGAGTGCAGGGTTCTGGAGTGAGCTGCATGCAGAGTGCAGGGTTCTGGGTTGAGCTATGTACAGAGTGCAGAGTTCTGGGTTGAGCTATGTACAGAGAGCATGGTTCTGGGGTGAGCTATGTACAGAGTGCAGGGATCTGTGATGAGCTGTGTACAGAGTGCAGGGTTCTGGCATGAGCTGTGTACAGAGTGCAGGGTTCTGGCATGAGCTGTGTACAGAGTTCAGGGTTCTGGCATGAGCTGTGTACAGAGTGCAGGGTTCTGGCATGAGCTGTGTACAGAGTGCAGGGTTCTGGCATGAGCTGTGTACAGAGTGCAGGGTTCTGGCATGAGCTGTGTACAGAGTGCAGGGTTCTGGCATGAGCTGTGTACAGAGTGCAGGGTTCTGGTGTGAGCTGCATTCAGAGTGCAGGGTTCTGGCGTGAGCTGCATTCAGAGTGCAGGGTTCTGGCGTGAGCTGCATTCAGAGTGCAGGGTTCTGGGGTGAGCTGCATTCAGAGTGCAGGGTTCTGGGGTGAGCTGCATTCAGAGTGCAGGGTTCTGGGGTGAGCTGCATTCAGAGTGCAGGGTTCTGGGGTGAGCTGCATTCAGAGTGCAGGGTTCTGGGGTGAGCTGCATTCAGAGTGCAGGGTTCTGGGGTGAGCTGCATTCAGAGTGCAGGGTTCTGGGGTGAGCTGCATTCATTGTGCAGGGTTCTGGAGTGAGCTGCATGCAGAGTGCAGGGTTCTGGGTTGAGCTATGTACAGAGTGCAGGGTTCTGGGTTGAGCTATGTACAGAGAGCATGGTTCTGGGGTGAGCTATGTACAGAGTGCAGGGATCTGTGATGAGCTATGTACAGGGTGCAGGGTTCTGAGATGAGATTTATACAGGGTGCAGGGTTCTGGGATGAGCTATATACAGGGTGCGGGGTTCTGAGACGAGCTATATACAGGGCACAGGGTACTGGATGAGCTGTATACAGGGTGCAGCAGAGGCGTAATTAGAACCTTCAGGGGCCCTGGTGCAAGAAACCATGAAGGGCCCCCCCGACCTCCAGCATGGGCCATTCCCTTCGAGCCCAGAGCCCTTCCCACTGATCCCATCACCCTTCATGGTCCCACAGCAGATTGGGCCCGGCCATGGGGGCAGAAGGCCAGGGCCTAGTTGCAAGTGCAACCTTTGCTGGTAGTTCCGCCAGTGGTGTCAGTGTGGACTGTGAATGGTGTCAGTCAGTAGGGCAGTGGACATGGTCAGTAGAGCAGTGGAAGTGGTCAGTATGGCAGAGAAAGTGGTCAGTATGGCAGAGAAAGTGGTCAGTAAGGTAGTGGACATGGTCAGTAGGGCAGTGGACGTGGTCAGTAGAGCAGTGGACGTGGTTAGTAGGGCAGTAGACATAATCAGTAGGGCAGTGAACAGGATCAGTAGTTTTTTTTTATTGTTGTTATTTTATTTTTGTTATTATTTTTTACCATTATATTTTATCCATTTTATTTTTTAGAGTTTTTTTACAGTTTTTGATGGGAGTTGGTGGCAGTGGAGGGCAGTATGATGGGAGGGGGTGTCAGTGGAGGGCAGTATGATGGGAGGGGTGGCAGTGGAAGGCAGTATGTTGGGGGCGGAGGCAGTGGAAGGCATTATGATGGGAGGGGAGGCAGTGGAGGGCAGTATGATGGGGTGGAGGGCAGTATGATGGGGTGGAGGGCAGTATGATGGGAGAGGAGGTAGTGGAGGGCAGTATGATGGGAGGAGGCGGTAGTGGAGGGCAGTTTAATAGGAGGGGGGGTTAGTGCAGGGCAGTATGATGGGAGGGATGGTAGTGGAGGGCAATATAATGGGAGGGGGTTTAGTGGAGGGCAGTATTATGGGAGGGGTGGTAGTGGAGGGCAGTATGATGGGAGGGGGGTTAGTGGAGGGCAGTATAATAGGAGGGATGGCAGTGGAGGGCAGTATAATTGGAGGGGGGCAGTATGATGGGTGGGGGTGGCAGTGAAAGGCAGTATAATGGGGGGGTTAGTGGAGGGCAGTATAATAGGAGGGGTGGCAGTGGAGGGCAGTATAATAGGAGGGGGGGCAGTGGAGGGCAGTATAATAGGAGGGGGGCAGTATGATGGGATTGGGGCAGTATGATGGGAGGGGTGGTAGTAGAGGGCAGTATATGGGGGGGTAGTGGAGGGCAGTAAAATGGGAGGGGGGCAGTATAATGGGGGGGGGGGTAGTGGAGGGCAGTATAATAGGAGGGGGGGCAGTGGAGGGCAGTATAATAGGAGGGGGGGCAGTGGAGGGCAGTATAATAGGAGGGGGGGCAGTATGATGGGATTGGGGCAGTATGATGGGAGGGGTGGTAGTAGAGGGCAGTATATTGGGGGGGGGGCAGTATAATGGGGGGGGTAGTGGAGGGCAGTAAAATGGGAGGGGGGCAGTATAATGGGGGGGGGGTAGTGGAGGGCAGTATGGGGGGACTGTACAGCATGACTGGAGAGGGGCAGTGTATGGGAGGGAGCAGAGTTACCATGAGTGTACTCAGAGTCAGGGCAGTGCAGGGAGCATTTCTCCTACCTTTATTCCAGCGCAGGAACAGCCTTCGGGGAAGACCCGGAGTCGGGGGCGGAGTCAGGGGCGGAGCCGGGGGCGGAGCTTAGGCGCGAAGAGGACTCCTCCTTTGGCTAAATGCTGGGGCTCCACTCAGGGAAGACCCGGCGTTGGGGGCGGAGTCGGGGGCGGAGTCAGGGGCGGAGCTTAGGCGCGAAAAGGACTCCTCCTTTGGCTAAATGCTGGGGCTCCACTCAGGGAAGACCCGGAGTCGGGGGCGGAGTTAGGGGCGGAGCCGGGGCGGAGCTTAGGCGCGAAGAGGACTCCTCCTTTGGCTAAATGCTGGGGCTCCACTCTCCTCCTTGTCGTGACGTCACTGGTTGTTAGACGCCAGGCGGGCCATGCTTAGCAACCAGTTGTTTTGGCAGTGAGCCAGGCAGCGTCTGGGGGTGAAATGAAGCGGTCGCGGCCAAAACTAGTACAGCGGGCAGTGAGGGACAGCGGCAATGCGGCAATTTTTAGGGGGGCATCAGATCGGCCAGTGGGGCAATTCCGGGACATTGTATTGTCCCGGAATGAAGCTGCCCGGGACGCGGGACAGACCTCCCACAGCGGGACTTTCACGGGCAATCCGGGACGGTTGGGAGGTACAACATTGGTGTCAGCGGACGCACTATTAACCCCCAGCATTGGTGTCAGAGGACACTCTATTAACCCACAACATTGGTGTCAGCGGACGCACTATTACCACTCAGCATCGGTGTCAGCGGACGCTCTATTAACCCCGGCATTGGTGTCAGCTGACACACTATTAACCCACAACATTGGTGTCAGCGGACGCACTATTAACACTCAGCATCGGTGTCAGCGGACGCTCTATTAACCCCGGCATTGGTGTCAGCGGACGCACTATTAACACCCAGCATTGGTGTCAGCGGACGCTCTATTAACCCCGGCATTGGTGTCAGCGGACGCACTATTAACACCCAGCATTGGTGTCAGCGGACGCACTATTAACCCCAAGCATTGGTGTCAGCGGACGCACTATTAACCCCCAGCATTGGTGTCAGCGGATGCACTATTAACCCTGGCATTGGTGTCAGCGGACGCACTATTAACCCTGCCATTGGTGTCAGCGGCCGCATAATTAACCCCCAGAATTGGTGTCAGCGGACGCTCTATTAACCCTGGCATTGGTGTCAGCGGACGCACTATTAACCCTGGCATTGGTGTCAGCGGACGCACTATTAACCCTGGCATTGGTGTCAGCGGACGCACTATTAACCCTCAGCATTGATGTCAGCGGACGCACTATTAACCCCCAGCATTGGTGTCAGCGGACGGTCTATTAACTCCCAGCATTGGTGTCAGCGGACGCACTATTAACCCACAGCACTGGTGTCAGCGGACGCACTATTAACACTCAGCATTGGTGTCAGCCGACGCACTATTAACTCCCGGCATTGGTGTCAGCGGACGCACTATTAACCCCCAGCATTGGTGTCAGCGGACGCACTATTAACCCCCAGCATTGGTGTCAGCAGACGCACTTATTAACCCTGGCATTGTTGTCAGAGGACGCACTATTAACCCCCGGCATTGGTGTCAGCGGCCGCATAATTAACCCCCAGAAATGGTGTCAGATGACGCACTATTAACATCCAGCATTGGTGTCAGCGGACGCACTATTAACCCCCAGCATTGGTGTCAGCGGACGCACTATTAACCCTGGCATTGGTGTCAGCGGACGCACTATTAACCCTGGCATTGGTGTCAGCGGACGCTCTATTAACCCCCAGCATTGGTGTCAGCAGACGCACTATTAACCCTGGCATTGGTGTCAGCGGCCGCATAATTAACCCCCAGAATTGGTGTCAGTGGACGCACTATGAACATCCAGCATTGGTGTCAGCGGACGCACTATTAACCCCCAGCATTGGTATCAGCGGACGCACTATTAACCCCCAGCATTGGTGTCAGAGGACGCACTATTAACCCACAACATTGGTGTCAGCGGACGCACTATTAACCCCCAGCATTGGTGTCAGAGGACGCACTATTAACCCACAACATTGGTGTCAGTGGACGCACTATTAATACTCAGCATTAATGTCAGTGGACGCACTATTAACCCCCAGCATTGGTGTTAGCGGACGCACTATAAACCCCCAGCACTGGTATCAGCGGATTATTAACCCCCAGCATTGGTGTCAGCGGACGCACTATTAACACTCAGCATTGGTGTCAGCCGACTCACTATTAACTCCCGGCATTGGTGTCAGCGGACGCACTATTAACACTCAGCATTGGTGTCAGCCGACTCACTATTAACTCCCGGCATTGGTGTCAGCGGACGCACTATTAACCCACAACATTGGTGTCAGCGGACGCACTATTAACCCCCAGCATTGGTGTCAGCGGACGCACTATTAACCAACAACATTGGTGTCAGCGGACGTACTATTAACCCCCAGCATTGGTGTCAGCGGACGCACTATTAACCCACAACATTGGTGTCAGCGGACGCACTATTAACTCCCAGCATTGGTGTCAGCGGACGCACTATTAACTCCCAGCATTGGTGTCAGCGGACGCACTACTAACTCCCAGCATTGGTGTCAGCGGACGCACTATTAACCCCCAGCATTGGTGTCAGCGGACGCACTATTAACCCCCAGCATTGGTGTCAGCGGACGCACTATTAACCCACAACATGGGTGTCAGCGGACGCACTATTAACCCCCAGCATTGGTGTCAGCGGACGCACTATTAACCCACAACATTGGTGTCAGCGGACGCACTATTAACTCCCAGCATTGGTGTCAGCGGACGCACTATTAACTCCCAGCATTGGTGTCAGCGGACGCACTACTAACTCCCAGCATTGGTGTCAGCGGACGCACTATTAACCCTCAGCATTGATGTCAGCGGACGCACTATTAACCCCCAGCATTGGTGTCAGCGGACGCACTATTAACTCCCAGCATTGGTGTCAGCGGACGCACTATTAACCCACAGCACTGGTGTTAGCGGACGCACTATTAACACTCAGCATTGGTGTCAGCCGACGCACTATTAACTCCCGGCATTGGTGTCAGCGGACGCACTATTAACCCCCAGCATTGGTGTCAGCGGACGCACTATTAACCCCCAGCATTGGTGTCAGCAGACGCACTTATTAACCCTGACATTGGTGTCAGAGGACGCACTATTAACCCTGGCATTGGTGTCAGCGGCCGCATAATTAACCCCCAGAATTGGTGTCAGCGGACGCACTATTAACATCCAGCATTGGTGTCAGCGGACGCACTATTAACCCCCAGCATTGGTGTCAGCGGACGCACTATTAACCCCCAGCATTGGTGTCAGCGGACGCTCTATTAACCCCCAGCATTGGTGTCAGCAGACGCACTATTAACCCTGGCATTGGTGTCAGCGGCCGCATAATTAACCCCCAGAATTGGTGTCAGCGGACGCACTATTAACATCCAGCATTGGTGTCAGCGGACGCACTATTAACCCCCAGCATTGGAGTCAGCGGACGCACTATTAACCCCCAGCATTGGTGTCAGCGGAAGCACTATTAACCCTGGCATTGGTGTCAGCGGACGCTCTATTAACCCTCAGCATTGGTGTCAGCCGACGCACTATTAACCCCCAGCATTGGTGTCAGCGGACGCACTATTAACCCCCAGCACTGGTGTCAGCGGACGCACTATTAACCCTGGCATTGGTGTCAGCGGACGCATTATAAACCCCCAGCACTGGTATCAGCGGATTATTAACCCCCAGCATGGGTGTCAGCGGACGCACTATTAACCCACAACATTGGTGTCAGCGGACGCACTATTAACCCACAACATTGGTGTCAGCGGACGCACTATTAACCCACAACATTGGTGTCAGCGGACGCACTATTAACCCCCAGCATTGGTGTCAGAGGACGCTCTATTAACCCACAACATTGGTGTCAGCGGACGCTCTATTAACCCCGGCATTGGTATCAGCGGACGCACTATTAACACCCAGCATTGGTGTCAGTGGACGCACTATTAACCCCAAGCATTGGTGTCAGCGGACGCACTATTAACCCCCAGCATTGGTGTCAGCGGATGCACTATTAACCCTGGCATTGGTGTCAGCGGACGCACTATTAACCCTGCCATTGGTGTCAGCGGCCGCATAATTAACCCCCAGAATTGGTGTCAGCGGACGCTCTATTAACCCCGGCATTGGTGTCAGCGGACGCACTATTAACACCCAGCATTGGTGTCAGTGGACGCACTATTAACCCCAAGCATTGGTGTCAGCGGACGCACTATTAACCCCCAGCATTGGTGTCAGCGGACGCACTATTAACCCTGGCATTGGTGTCAGCGGACGCACTATTAACCCTGGCATTGGTGTCAGCGGACGCACTATTAACCCTCAGCATTGATGTCAGCGGACGCACTATTAACCCCCAGCATTGGTGTCAGCGGACGGTCTATTAACTCCCAGCATTGGTGTCAGCGGACGCACTATTAACCCACAGCACTGGTGTCAGCGGACGCACTATTAACACTCAGCATTGGTGTCAGCCGACGCACTATTAACTCCCGGCATTGGTGTCAGCGGACGCACTATTAACCCCCAGCATTGGTGTCAGCGGACGCACTATTAACCCCCAGCATTGGTGTCAGCAGACGCACTTATTAACCCTGGCATTGTTGTCAGAGGACGCACTATTAACCCCCGGCATTGGTGTCAGCGGACGCACTATTAACCCTGGCATTGGTGTCAGCGGACGCACTATTAACCCTGGCATTGGTGTCAGTGGACGCACTATTAACCCTGGCATTGGTGTCAGCGGACGCTCTATTAACCCCCAGCATTGGTGTCAGCAGACGCACTATTAACCCTGGCATTGGTGTCAGCGGCCGCATAATTAACCCCCAGAATTGGTGTCAGTGGACGCACTATGAACATCCAGCATTGGTGTCAGCGGACGCACTATTAACCCCCAGCATTGGTATCAGCGGACGCACTATTAACCCCCAGCATTGGTGTCAGCGGAAGCACTATTAACCCCCAGCATTGGTGTCAGCCGACGCACTATTAACCCCCAGCATTGGTGTCAGCGGACGCACTATTAACATCCAGCATTAGGGTCAGGAGACGCACTATTAACCCCCAGCATTGGTGTCAGCGGACGCACTATTAACCCCCAGCACTGGTGTCAGCGGACGCACTATTAACCCTGGCATTGGTGTCAGCGGACGCATTATAAACCCCCAGCACTGGTATCAGCGGATTATTAACCCCCAGCATGGGTGTCAGCGGACGCACTATTAACCCACAACATTGGTGTCAGCGGACGCACTATTAACCCACAACATTGGTGTCAGCGGACGCACTATTAACCCCCAGCATTGGTGTCAGAGGACGCTCTATTAACCCACAACATTGGTGTCAGCGGACGCACTATTACCACTCAGCATCGGTGTCAGCGGACGCTCTATTAACCCCGGCATTGGTGTCAGCTGACACACTATTAACCCACAACATTGGTGTCAGCGGACGCACTATTAACACTCAGCATCGGTGTCAGCGGACGCTCTATTAACCCCGGCATTGGTGTCAGCGGACGCACTATTAACACCCAGCATTGGTGTCAGTGGACGCACTATTAACCCCAAGCATTGGTGTCAGCGGACGCACTATTAACCCCCAGCATTGGTGTCAGCGGATGCACTATTAACCCTGGCATTGGTGTCAGCGGACGCTCTATTAACCCCGGCATTGGTGTCAGCTGACACACTATTAACCCACAACATTGGTGTCAGCGGACGCACTATTAACACTCAGCTTCGGTGTCAGCGGACGCTCTATTAACCCCGGCAATGGTGTCAGCGGACGCACTATTAACACCCAGCATTGGTGTCAGCGGACGCATTATTAACCCCCAGCATTGGTGTCAGCGGACGCACTATTAACCCCGGCATTGGTGTCAGCGGACGCACTATTAACTCCCAGCATTGGTGTCAGCGGACGCACTATTAACTCCCAGCATTGGTGTCAGCGGACGCACTATTAACCCACAGCACTGGTGTCAGCGGACGCACTATTAACATCCAGCATTGGTGTCAGCAGACGCACTATTAACACCCAGCATTGGTGTCAGCGGACGCACTATTAACACCCAGCATTGGTGTCAGCGGACGCACTATTAACACCCAGCATTGGTGTCAGCGGACGCACTATTAACACCCAGCATTGGTGTCAGCGGACGCACTATTAACACCCAGCATTGGTGTCAGCGGACGCAGTATTAACACCCAGCATTGGTGTCAGCGGACGCACTATTAACACCCAGCATTGGTGTCAGCGGACGCACTATTAACATCCAGCATTGGTGTCAGCGCACGCACCATTAACTCCCAGCATTGATGTCAGCGGACGCACTATTAACTCCCAGCATTGGTGTCAGCGGACGCACCATTAACTTCCAGCATTGATGTCAGCGGACACACTATTAACTCCCAGCATTGGTGTCAGCGGACGCACTATTAACCCACAGCACTGGTGTCAGCGGACGCACTATTAACATCCAGCATTGGTGTCAGCGGACGTACTATTAACACCCAGCATTGGTGTCAGCGGACGCACTATTAACACCCAGCATTGGTGTCAGCGGACGCACTATTAACACCCAGCACTGGTGTCAGCGGACGCACTATTAACACCCAGCATTGGTGTCAGCGGACGCACTATTAACACCCAGCATTGGTGTCAGCGGACGCACTATTACCACTCAGCATCGGTGTCAGCGGACGCTCTATTAACCCCGGCATTGGTGTCAGCTGACACACTATTAACCCACAACATTGGTGTCAGCGGACGCACTATTAACACTCAGCATCGGTGTCAGCGGACGCTCTATTAACCCCGGCATTGGTGTCAGCGGACGCACTATTAACACCCAGCATTGGTGTCAGTGGACGCACTATTAACCCCAAGCATTGGTGTCAGCGGACGCACTATTAACCCCCAGCATTGGTGTCAGCGGATGCACTATTAACCCTGGCATTGGTGTCAGCGGACGCACTATTAACCCTGCCATTGGTGTCAGCGGACGCATAATTAACCCCCAGAATTGGTGTCAGCGGACGCACTATTAACCCCCAGCATTGGTGTCAGCGGACGCACGATTAACATCCAGCATTGGTGTCAGCGGACGCACTATTAACCCCCAGCATTGGTGTCAGCGGACGCACTATTAACCCCCAGCATTGGTGTCAGCGGACGCACTATTAACCCCCAGCATTGGTGTCAGCGGACGCACTATTAACCCCCAGCATTGGTGTCAGCGGACGCACTATTAACCCCCAGCATTGGTGTCAGCGGACGCACTATTAACCCCCAGCATTGGTGTCAGCGGACGCACTATTAACCCCCAGCATTGGTGTCAGCGGAGGCACTATTAACCCCCAGCACTGGTGTCAGCGGACGCATTATTAACCCCCAACATTGGTGTCAGCGGACGCATTATAAACCCCCAGCACTGGTATCAGCGGATTATTAACCCCCAGCATTAGTGTCAGCGGACACACTATTAACCCACAACATTGGTGTCAGAGGACGCACTATTAACCCACAACATTGGTGTCAGAGGACGCACTATTAACCCACAACATTGGTGTCAGAGGACGCACTATTAACCCACAACATTGGTGTCAGCGGACGCACTATTAACCCCCAGCATTGGTGTCAGAGGACGCACTATTAACCCACAACATTGGTGTCAGCGGACGCACTATTAACACTCAGCATCGGTGTCAGCGGACGCTCTATTAACCCCGGCATTGGTGTCAGCGGACGCACTATTAACACCCAGCATTGGTGTCAGTGGACGCACTATTAACCCCAAGCATTGGTGTCAGCGGACGCACTATTAACCCCCAGCATTGGTGTCAGCGGATGCACTATTAACCCTGGCATTGGTGTCAGCGGGCGCTCTATTAACCCCGGCATTGGTGTCAGCTGACACACTATTAACCCACAACATTGGTGTCAGCGGACGCACTATTAACACTCAGCTTCGGTGTCAGCGGACGCTCTATTAACCCCGGCAATGGTGTCAGCGGACGCACTATTAACACCCAGCATTGGTGTCAGCGGACGCATTATTAACCCCCAGCATTGGTGTCAGCGGACGCACTATTAACCCCGGCATTGGTGTCAGCGGACGCACTATTAACTCCCAGCATTGGTGTCAGCGGACGCACTATTAACTCCCAGCATTGGTGTCAGCGGACGCACTATTAACCCACAGCACTGGTGTCAGCGGACGCACTATTAACATCCAGCATTGGTGTCAGCAGACGCACTATTAACACCCAGCATTGGTGTCAGCGGACGCACTATTAACACCCAGCATTGGTGTCAGCGGACGCACTATTAACACCCAGCATTGGTGTCAGCGGACGCACTATTAACACCCAGCATTGGTGTCAGCGGACGCACTATTAACACCCAGCATTGGTGTCAGCGGACGCAGTATTAACACCCAGCATTGGTGTCAGCGGACGCACTATTAACACCCAGCATTGGTGTCAGCGGACGCACTATTAACATCCAGCATTGGTGTCAGCGCACGCACCATTAACTCCCAGCATTGATGTCAGCGGACGCACTATTAACTCCCAGCATTGGTGTCAGCGGACGCACCATTAACTTCCAGCATTGATGTCAGCGGACACACTATTAACTCCCAGCATTGGTGTCAGCGGACGCACTATTAACCCACAGCACTGGTGTCAGCGGACGCACTATTAACATCCAGCATTGGTGTCAGCGGACGTACTATTAACACCCAGCATTGGTGTCAGCGGACGCACTATTAACACCCAGCATTGGTGTCAGCGGACGCACTATTAACACCCAGCACTGGTGTCAGCGGACGCACTATTAACACCCAGCATTGGTGTCAGCGGACGCACTATTAACACCCAGCATTGGTGTCAGCGGACGCACTATTACCACTCAGCATCGGTGTCAGCGGACGCTCTATTAACCCCGGCATTGGTGTCAGCTGACACACTATTAACCCACAACATTGGTGTCAGCGGACGCACTATTAACACTCAGCATCGGTGTCAGCGGACGCTCTATTAACCCCGGCATTGGTGTCAGCGGACGCACTATTAACACCCAGCATTGGTGTCAGTGGACGCACTATTAACCCCAAGCATTGGTGCCAGCGGACGCACTATTAACCCCCAGCATTGGTGTCAGCGGATGCACTATTAACCCTGGCATTGGTGTCAGCGGACGCACTATTAACCCTGCCATTGGTGTCAGCGGACGCATAATTAACCCCCAGAATTGGTGTCAGCGGACGCACTATTAACCCCCAGCATTGGTGTCAGCGGACGCACGATTAACATCCAGCATTGGTGTCAGCGGACGCACTATTAACCCCCAGCATTGGTGTCAGCGGACGCACTATTAACCCCCAGCATTGGTGTCAGCGGACGCACTATTAACCCCCAGCATTGGTGTCAGCGGACGCACTATTAACCCCCAGCATTGGTGTCAGCGGACGCACTATTAACCCCCAGCATTGGTGTCAGCGGACGCACTATTAACCCCCAGCATTGGTGTCAGCGGACGCACTATTAACCCCCAGCATTGGTGTCAGCGGAGGCACTATTAACCCCCAGCACTGGTGTCAGCGGACGCATTATTAACCCCCAACATTGGTGTCAGCGGACGCATTATAAACCCCCAGCACTGGTATCAGCGGATTATTAACCCCCAGCATTAGTGTCAGCGGACACACTATTAACCCACAACATTGGTGTCAGAGGACGCACTATTAACCCACAACATTGGTGTCAGAGGACGCACTATTAACCCACAACATTGGTGTCAGAGGACGCACTATTAACCCACAACATTGGTGTCAGCGGACGCACTATTAACCCCCAGCATTGGTGTCAGAGGACGCACTATTAACCCACAACATTGGTGTC
The DNA here is from genome assembly GCA_037952835.1 of Lithobates septentrionalis. Taxonomy (NCBI): domain Eukaryota; kingdom Metazoa; phylum Chordata; class Amphibia; order Anura; family Ranidae; genus Lithobates; species Lithobates septentrionalis. The sequence goes on along the minus strand of JBBDGP010000746.1, from coordinate 187,199 downwards.
AGTGGACGCACTATTAATACTCAGCATTAATGTCAGTGGACGCACTATTAACCCCCAGCATTGGTGTTAGCGGACGCACTATAAACCCCCAGCACTGGTATCAGCGGATTATTAACCCCCAGCATTGGTGTCAGCGGACGCACTATTAACACTCAGCATTGGTGTCAGCCGACTCACTATTAACTCCCGGCATTGGTGTCAGCGGACGCACTATTAACCCACAACATTGGTGTCAGGGGACGCACTATTAACCCCCAGCATTGGTGTCAGCGGACGCACTATTAACCCACAACATTGGTGTCAGCGGACGCACTATTAACCCCCAGCATTGGTGTCAGCGGACGCACTATTAACCCCCAGCATTGGTGTCAGCGGACGCACTATTAACCAACAACATTGGTGTCAGCGGACGTACTATTAACCCCCAGCATTGGTGTCAGCGGACGCACTATTAACCCACAACATTGGTGTCAGCGGACGCACTATTAACTCCCAGCATTGGTGTCAGCGGACGCACTATTAACTCCCAGCATTGGTGTCAGCGGACGCACTACTAACTCCCAGCATTGGTGTCAGCGGACGCACTATTAACCCCCAGCATTGGTGTCAGCGGACGCACTATTAACCCCCAGCATTGGTGTCAGCGGACGCACTATTAACCCACAACATTGGTGTCAGCGGACGCACTATTAACCCCCAGCATTGGTGTCAGCGGACGCACTATTAACCCACAACATTGGTGTCAGCGGACGCACTATTAACTCCCAGCATTGGTGTCAGCGGACGCACTATTAACTCCCAGCATTGGTGTCAGCGGACGCACTACTAACTCCCAGCATTGGTGTCAGCGGACGCACTATTAACCCTCAGCATTGATGTCAGCGGACGCACTATTAACCCCCAGCATTGGTGTCAGCGGACGCACTATTAACTCCCAGCATTGGTGTCAGCGGACGCACTATTAACCCACAGCACTGGTGTTAGCGGACGCACTATTAACACTCAGCATTGGTGTCAGCCGACGCACTATTAACTCCCGGCATTGGTGTCAGCGGACGCACTATTAACCCCCAGCATTGGTGTCAGCGGACGCACTATTAACCCCCAGCATTGGTGTCAGCAGACGCACTTATTAACCCTGGCATTGGTGTCAGAGGACGCACTATTAACCCTGGCATTGGTGTCAGCGGCCGCATAATTAACCCCCAGAATTGGTGTCAGCGGACGCACTATTAACATCCAGCATTGGTGTCAGCGGACGCACTATTAACCCCCAGCATTGGTGTCAGCGGACGCACTATTAACATCCAGCATTGGTGTCAGCGGACGCACTATTAACATCCAGCATTGGTGTCAGCGGACGCACTATTAACCCTGGCATTGGTGTCAGCGGACGCTCTATTAACCCCCAGCATTGGTGTCAGCAGACGCACTATTAACCCTGGCATTGGTGTCAGCGGCCGCATAATTAACCCCCAGAATTGGTGTCAGCGGACGCACTATTAACATCCAGCATTGGTGTCAGCGGACGCACTATTAACCCCCAGCATTGGTGTCAGCGGACGCACTATTAACCCCCAGCATTGGTGTCAGCGGAAGCACTATTAACCCCCAGCATTGGTGTCAGCGGACGCACTATTAACCCTGGCATTGGTGTCAGCGGACGCACTATTAACCCTGGCATTGGTGTCAGCGGACGCTCTATTAACCCTCATCATTGGTGTCAGCCGACGCACTATTAACCCCCAGCATTGGTGTCAGCGGACGCACTATTAACCCCCAGCACTGGTGTCAGCGGACGCACTATTAACCCTGGCATTGGTGTCAGCGGACGCATTATAAACCCCCAGCACTGGTATCAGCGGATTATTAACCCCCAGCATGGGTGTCAGCGGACGCACTATTAACTCCCAGCATTAGTGTCAGCGGACGCACTATTAACCCACAACATTGGTGTCAGCGGACGCACTATTAACCCACAACATTGGTGTCAGCGGACGCACTATTAACCCCCAGCATTGGTGTCAGAGGACGCTCTATTAACCCACAACATTGGTGTCAGCGGACGCTCTATTACCACTCAGCATCGGTGTCAGCGGACGCACTATTAACCCCGGCATTGGTGTCAGCGGACGCTCTATTAACCCACAACATTGGTGTCAGCGGACGCTCTATTACCACTCAGCATCGGTGTCAGCGGACGCACTATTAACACTCAGCATCGGTGTCAGCGGACGCTCTATTAACCCCGGCAATGGTGTCAGCGGACGCACTATTAACACCCAGCATTGGTGTCAGCGGACGCATTATTAACCCCCAGCATTGGTGTCAGCGGACGCACTATTAACCCCGGCATTGGTGTCAGCGGACGCACTATTAACTCCCAGCATTGGTGTCAGCGGACGCACCATTAACTCCCAGCATTGATGTCAGCGGATGCACTATTAACTCCCAGCATTGGTGTCAGCGGACGCACTATTAACCCACAGCACTGGTGTCAGTGGACGCACTATTAACATCCAGCATTGGTGTCAGCAGACGCACTATTAACACCCAGCATTGGTGTCAGCGGACGCACTATTAACACCCAGCATTGGTGTCAGCGGACGCACTATTAACACCCAGCATTGGTGTCAGCGGACGCACTATTAACACCCAGCATTGGTGTCAGCGGACGCACTATTAACACCCAGCATTGGTGTCAGCGGACGCAGTATTAACACCCAGCATTGGTGTCAGCGGACGCACTATTAACACCCAGCATTGGTGTCAGCGGACGCACTATTAACATCCAGCATTGGTGTCAGCGCACGCACCATTAACTCCCAGCATTGATGTCAGCGGACGCACTATTAACTCCCAGCATTGGTGTCAGCGGACGCACCATTAACTTCCAGCATTGATGTCAGCGGACACACTATTAACTCCCAGCATTGGTGTCAGCGGACGCACTATTAACCCACAGCACTGGTGTCAGCGGACGCACTATTAACATCCAGCATTGGTGTCAGCGGACGCACTATTAACACCCAGCATTGGTGTCAGCGGACGCACTATTAACACCCAGCACTGGTGTCAGCGGACGCACTATTAACACCCAGCATTGGTGTCAGCGGACGCACTATTAACACCCAGCATTGGTGTCAGCGGACGCACTATTAACACCCAGCACTGGTGTCAGCGGACGCACTATTAACACCCAGCATTGGTGTCAGCGGACGCACTATTAACACCCAGCATTGGTGTCAGCGGACGCACTATTAACACCCAGCATTGGTGTCAGTGGACGCACTATTAACACTCAGCATTGGTGTCAGCGGACGCACTATTAACATCCAGCATTGGTGTCAGCGGACGCACTATTAACCCCCAACATTGGTGTCAGCGGACGCACTATTAACCCCCAGCATTGGTGTCAGCGGACGCACTATTAACCCACAACATTGGTGTCAGCGGACGCACTATTAACCCCCAGCATTGGTGTCAGCGGACGCACTATTAACCCCCAGCATTGGTGTCAGCGGACGCACTATTAACCCCCAGCATTGGTGTCAGCGGACGCACTATTAACATCCAGCATTGGTGTCAGCGGACGCACCATTAACTCCCAGCATTGATGTCAGCGGACGCACTATTAACTCCCAGCATTGGTGTCAGCGGACGCACCATTAACTTCCAGCATTGATGTCAGCGGACACACTATAAACTCCCAGCATTGGTGTCAGCGGACGCACTATTAACCCACAGCACTGGTGTCAGCGGACGCACTATTAACATCCAGCATTGGTGTCAGCGGACGCACTATTAACACCCAGCATTGGTGTCAGCGGACGCACTATTAACACCCAGCATTGGTGTCAGCGGACGCACTATTAACACCCAGCATTGGTGTCAGCGGACGCACTATTAACACCCAGCATTGGTGTCAGCGGACGCACTATTAACACCCAGCATTGGTGTCAGTGGACGCACTATTAACACTCAGCATTGGTGTCAGCGGACGCACTATTAACATCCAGCATTGGTGTCAGCGGACGCACTATTAACCCCCAACATTGGTGTCAGCGGACGCACTATTAACCCCCAGCATTGGTGTCAGCGGACGCACTATTAACCCACAACATTGGTGTCAGCGGACGCACTATTAACCCCCAGCATTGGTGTCAGCGGACGCACTATTAACCCCCAGCATTGGTGTCAGCGGACGCACTATTAACCCCCAGCATTGGTGTCAGCGGACGCACTATTAACCCCCAGCATTGGTGTCAGCGGACGCACTATTAACCCACAACATTGGTGTCAGTGGACGCACTATTAATACTCAGCATTAATGTCAGTGGACGCACTATTAACCCCCAGCATTGGTGTCAGCGGACGCACTATTAACCCCCAGCATTGGTGTCAGCGGACGCACTATTAACCCCCAGCATTGGTGTCAGCGGACGCACTATTAACCCACAACATTGGTGTCAGTGGACGCACTATTAATACTCAGCATTAATGTCAGTGGACGCACTATTAACCCACAACATTGGTGTCAGTGGACGCACTATTAATACTCAGCATTAATGTCAGTGGACGCACTATAAACCCCCAGCACTGGTATCAGCGGATTATTAACCCCCAGCATTGGTGTCAGCGGACGCACTATTAACCCTCAGCATTGGTGTCAGCCGACTCACTATTAACTCCCGGCATTGGTGTCAGCGGACGCACTATTAACACTCAGCATTGGTGTCAGCCGACTCACTATTAACTCCCGGCATTGGTGTCAGCGGACGCACTATTAACCCACAACATTGGTGTCAGCGGACGCACTATTAACCCCCAGCATTGGTGTCAGCGGACGCACTATTAACCAACAACATTGGTGTCAGCGGACGTACTATTAACCCCCAGCATTGGTGTCAGCGGACGCACTATTAACCCACAACATTGGTGTCAGCGGACGCACTATTAACTCCCAGCATTGGTGTCAGCGGACGCACTATTAACTCCCAGCATTGGTGTCAGCGGACGCACTACTAACTCCCAGCATTGGTGTCAGCGGACGCACTATTAACCCCCAGCATTGGTGTCAGCGGACGCACTATTAACCCCCAGCATTGGTGTCAGCGGACGCACTATTAACCCACAACATGGGTGTCAGCGGACGCACTATTAACCCCCAGCATTGGTGTCAGCGGACGCACTATTAACCCACAACATTGGTGTCAGCGGACGCACTATTAACTCCCAGCATTGGTGTCAGCGGACGCACTATTAACTCCCAGCATTGGTGTCAGCGGACGCACTACTAACTCCCAGCATTGGTGTCAGCGGACGCACTATTAACCCTCAGCATTGATGTCAGCGGACGCACTATTAACCCCCAGCATTGGTGTCAGCGGACGCACTATTAACTCCCAGCATTGGTGTCAGCGGACGCACTATTAACCCACAGCACTGGTGTTAGCGGACGCACTATTAACACTCAGCATTGGTGTCAGCCGACGCACTATTAACTCCCGGCATTGGTGTCAGCGGACGCACTATTAACCCCCAGCATTGGTGTCAGCGGACGCACTATTAACCCCCAGCATTGGTGTCAGCAGACGCACTTATTAACCCTGACATTGGTGTCAGAGGACGCACTATTAACCCTGGCATTGGTGTCAGCGGCCGCATAATTAACCCCCAGAATTGGTGTCAGCGGACGCACTATTAACATCCAGCATTGGTGTCAGCGGACGCACTATTAACCCCCAGCATTGGTGTCAGCGGACGCACTATTAACCCCCAGCATTGGTGTCAGCGGACGCACTATTAACCCTGGCATTGGTGTCAGCGGACGCTCTATTAACCCCCAGCATTGGTGTCAGCAGACGCACTATTAACCCTGGCATTGGTGTCAGCGGCCGCATAATTAACCCCCAGAATTGGTGTCAGCGGACGCACTATTAACATCCAGCATTGGTGTCAGCGGACGCACTATTAACCCCCAGCATTGGAGTCAGCGGACGCACTATTAACCCCCAGCATTGGTGTCAGCGGAAGCACTATTAACCCTGGCATTGGTGTCAGCGGACGCTCTATTAACCCTCAGCATTGGTGTCAGCCGACGCACTATTAACCCCCAGCATTGGTGTCAGCGGACGCACTATTAACCCCCAGCACTGGTGTCAGCGGACGCACTATTAACCCTGGCATTGGTGTCAGCGGACGCATTATAAACCCCCAGCACTGGTATCAGCGGATTATTAACCCCCAGCATGGGTGTCAGCGGACGCACTATTAACCCACAACATTGGTGTCAGCGGACGCACTATTAACCCACAACATTGGTGTCAGCGGACGCACTATTAACCCACAACATTGGTGTCAGCGGACGCACTATTAACCCCCAGCATTGGTGTCAGAGGACGCTCTATTAACCCACAACATTGGTGTCAGCGGACGCTCTATTAACCCCGGCATTGGTATCAGCGGACGCACTATTAACACCCAGCATTGGTGTCAGTGGACGCACTATTAACCCCAAGCATTGGTGTCAGCGGACGCACTATTAACCCCCAGCATTGGTGTCAGCGGATGCACTATTAACCCTGGCATTGGTGTCAGCGGACGCACTATTAACCCTGCCATTGGTGTCAGCGGCCGCATAATTAACCCCCAGAATTGGTGTCAGCGGACGCTCTATTAACCCCGGCATTGGTGTCAGCGGACGCACTATTAACACCCAGCATTGGTGTCAGTGGACGCACTATTAACCCCAAGCATTGGTGTCAGCGGACGCACTATTAACCCCCAGCATTGGTGTCAGCGGACGCACTATTAACCCTGGCATTGGTGTCAGCGGACGCACTATTAACCCTGGCATTGGTGTCAGCGGACGCACTATTAACCCTCAGCATTGATGTCAGCGGACGCACTATTAACCCCCAGCATTGGTGTCAGCGGACGGTCTATTAACTCCCAGCATTGGTGTCAGCGGACGCACTATTAACCCACAGCACTGGTGTCAGCGGACGCACTATTAACACTCAGCATTGGTGTCAGCCGACGCACTATTAACTCCCGGCATTGGTGTCAGCGGACGCACTATTAACCCCCAGCATTGGTGTCAGCGGACGCACTATTAACCCCCAGCATTGGTGTCAGCAGACGCACTTATTAACCCTGGCATTGTTGTCAGAGGACGCACTATTAACCCCCGGCATTGGTGTCAGCGGACGCACTATTAACCCTGGCATTGGTGTCAGCGGACGCACTATTAACCCTGGCATTGGTGTCAGTGGACGCACTATTAACCCTGGCATTGGTGTCAGCGGACGCTCTATTAACCCCCAGCATTGGTGTCAGCAGACGCACTATTAACCCTGGCATTGGTGTCAGCGGCCGCATAATTAACCCCCAGAATTGGTGTCAGTGGACGCACTATGAACATCCAGCATTGGTGTCAGCGGACGCACTATTAACCCCCAGCATTGGTATCAGCGGACGCACTATTAACCCCCAGCATTGGTGTCAGCGGAAGCACTATTAACCCCCAGCATTGGTGTCAGCCGACGCACTATTAACCCCCAGCATTGGTGTCAGCGGACGCACTATTAACATCCAGCATTAGGGTCAGGAGACGCACTATTAACCCCCAGCATTGGTGTCAGCGGACGCACTATTAACCCCCAGCACTGGTGTCAGCGGACGCACTATTAACCCTGGCATTGGTGTCAGCGGACGCATTATAAACCCCCAGCACTGGTATCAGCGGATTATTAACCCCCAGCATGGGTGTCAGCGGACGCACTATTAACCCACAACATTGGTGTCAGCGGACGCACTATTAACCCACAACATTGGTGTCAGCGGACGCACTATTAACCCCCAGCATTGGTGTCAGAGGACGCTCTATTAACCCACAACATTGGTGTCAGCGGACGCACTATTACCACTCAGCATCGGTGTCAGCGGACGCTCTATTAACCCCGGCATTGGTGTCAGCTGACACACTATTAACCCACAACATTGGTGTCAGCGGACGCACTATTAACACTCAGCATCGGTGTCAGCGGACGCTCTATTAACCCCGGCATTGGTGTCAGCGGACGCACTATTAACACCCAGCATTGGTGTCAGTGGACGCACTATTAACCCCAAGCATTGGTGTCAGCGGACGCACTATTAACCCCCAGCATTGGTGTCAGCGGATGCACTATTAACCCTGGCATTGGTGTCAGCGGACGCACTATTAACCCTGCCATTGGTGTCAGCGGCCGCATAATTAACCCCCAGAATTGGTGTCAGCGGCCGCATAATTAACCCCCAGCATTGGTGTCAGCGGACGCACGATTAACATCCAGCATTGGTGTCAGCGGACGCACTATTAACCCCCAGCATTGGTGTCAGCGGACGCACTATTAACCCCCAGCATTGGTGTCAGCGGACGCACTATTAACCCCCAGCATTGGTGTCAGCGGACGCACTATTAACCCCCAGCATTGGTGTCAGCGGACGCACTATTAACCCCCAGCATTGGTGTCAGCGGACGCACTATTAACCCCCAGCATTGGTGTCAGCGGACGCACTATTAACCCCCAGCATTGGTGTCAGCGGAGGCACTATTAACCCCCAGCATTGGTGTCAGCGGACGCACTATTAACCCCCAGCACTGGTGTCAGCGGACGCACTATTAACCCCCAGCACTGGTGTCAGCGGACGCATTATTAACCCCCAACATTGGTGTCAGCGGACGCATTATAAACCCCCAGCACTGGTATCAGCGGATTATTAACCCCCAGCATTAGTGTCAGCGGACACACTATTAACCCACAACATTGGTGTCAGAGGACGCACTATTAACCCACAACATTGGTGTCAGAGGACGCACTATTAACCCACAACATTGGTGTCAGAGGACGCACTATTAACCCACAACATTGGTGTCAGCGGACGCACTATTAACCCCCAGCATTGGTGTCAGAGGACGCACTATTAACCCACAACATTGGTGTCAGTGGACGCACTATTAATACTCAGCATTAATGTCAGTGGACGCACTATTAACCCCCAGCATTGGTGTTAGCGGACGCACTATAAACCCCCAGCACTGGTATCAGCGGATTATTAACCCCCAGCATTGGTGTCAGCGGACGCACTATTAACACTCAGCATTGGTGTCAGCCGACTCACTATTAACTCCCGGCATTGGTGTCAGCGGACGCACTATTAACCCACAACATTGGTGTCAGGGGACGCACTATTAACCCCCAGCATTGGTGTCAGCGGACGCACTATTAACCCACAACATTGGTGTCAGCGGACGCACTATTAACCCCCAGCATTGGTGTCAGCGGACGCACTATTAACCCCCAGCATTGGTGTCAGCGGACGCACTATTAACCAACAACATTGGTGTCAGCGGACGTACTATTAACCCCCAGCATTGGTGTCAGCGGACGCACTATTAACCCACAACATTGGTGTCAGCGGACGCACTATTAACTCCCAGCATTGGTGTCAGCGGACGCACTATTAACTCCCAGCATTGGTGTCAGCGGACGCACTACTAACTCCCAGCATTGGTGTCAGCGGACGCACTATTAACCCCCAGCATTGGTGTCAGCGGACGCACTATTAACCCCCAGCATTGGTGTCAGCGGACGCACTATTAACCCACAACATTGGTGTCAGCGGACGCACTATTAACCCCCAGCATTGGTGTCAGCGGACGCACTATTAACCCACAACATTGGTGTCAGCGGACGCACTATTAACTCCCAGCATTGGTGTCAGCGGACGCACTATTAACTCCCAGCATTGGTGTCAGCGGACGCACTACTAACTCCCAGCATTGGTGTCAGCGGACGCACTATTAACCCTCAGCATTGATGTCAGCGGACGCACTATTAACCCCCAGCATTGGTGTCAGCGGACGCACTATTAACTCCCAGCATTGGTGTCAGCGGACACACTATTAACCCACAGCACTGGTGTTAGCGGACGCACTATTAACACTCAGCATTGGTGTCAGCCGACGCACTATTAACTCCCGGCATTGGTGTCAGCGGACGCACTATTAACCCCCAGCATTGGTGTCAGCGGACGCACTATTAACCCCCAGCATTGGTGTCAGCAGACGCACTTATTAACCCTGGCATTGGTGTCAGAGGACGCACTATTAACCCTGGCATTGGTGTCAGCGGCCGCATAATTAACCCCCAGAATTGGTGTCAGCGGACGCACTATTAACATCCAGCATTGGTGTCAGCGGACGCACTATTAACCCCCAGCATTGGTGTCAGCGGACGCACTATTAACCCCCAGCATTGGTGTCAGCGGACGCACTATTAACCCCCAGCATTGGTGTCAGCGGAAGCACTATTAACCCCCAGCATTGGTGTCAGCGGACGCACTATTAACCCTGGCATTGGTGTCAGCGGACGCTCTATTAACCCTCAGCATTGGTGTCAGCCGACGCACTATTAACCCCCAGCATTGGTGTCAGCGGACGCACTATTAACCCCCAGCACTGGTGTCAGCGGACGCACTATTAACCCTGGCATTGGTGTCAGCGGACGCATTATAAACCCCCAGCACTGGTATCAGCGGATTATTAACCCCCAGCATGGGTGTCAGCGGACGCACTATTAACTCCCAGCATTAGTGTCAGCGGACGCACTATTAACCCACAACATTGGTGTCAGCGGACGCACTATTAACCCACAACATTGGTGTCAGCGGACGCACTATTAACCCCCAGCATTGGTGTCAGAGGACGCTCTATTAACCCACAACATTGGTGTCAGCGGACGCTCTATTACCACTCAGCATCGGTGTCAGCGGACGCACTATTAACCCCGGCATTGGTGTCAGCGGACGCACTATTAACCCACAACATTGGTGTCAGCGGACGCACTATTAACACTCAGCATCGGTGTCAGCGGACGCTCTATTAACCCCGGCAATGGTGTCAGCGGACGCACTATTAACACCCAGCATTGGTGTCAGCGGACGCATTATTAACCCTCAGCATTGGTGTCAGCGGACGCACTATTAACCCCGGCATTGGTGTCAGCGGACGCACTATTAACTCCCAGCATTGGTGTCAGCGGACGCACCATTAACTCCCAGCATTGATGTCAGCGGATGCACTATTAACTCCCAGCATTGGTGTCAGCGGACGCACTATTAACCCACAGCACTGGTGTCAGCGGACGCACTATTAACCCCCAGCATTGGTGTCAGCGGACGCACTATTAACCCACAACATTGGTGTCAGCGGACGCACTATTAACCCCCAGCATTGGTGTCAGCGGACGCACTATTAACCCACAACATTGGTGTCAGCGGACGCACTATTAACTCCCAGCATTGGTGTCAGCGGACGCACTATTAACTCCCAGCATTGGTGTCAGCGGACGCACTACTAACTCCCAGCATTGGTGTCAGCGGACGCACTATTAACCCTCAGCATTGATGTCAGCGGACGCACTATTAACCCCCAGCATTGGTGTCAGCGGACGCACTATTAACTCCCAGCATTGGTGTCAGCGGACACACTATTAACCCACAGCACTGGTGTTAGCGGACGCACTATTAACACTCAGCATTGGTGTCAGCCGACGCACTATTAACTCCCGGCATTGGTGTCAGCGGACGCACTATTAACCCCCAGCATTGGTGTCAGCGGACGCACTATTAACCCCCAGCATTGGTGTCAGCAGACGCACTTATTAACCCTGGCATTGGTGTCAGAGGACGCACTATTAACCCTGGCATTGGTGTCAGCGGCCGCATAATTAACCCCCAGAATTGGTGTCAGCGGACGCACTATTAACATCCAGCATTGGTGTCAGCGGACGCACTATTAACCCCCAGCATTGGTGTCAGCGGACGCACTATTAACCCCCAGCATTGGTGTCAGCGGACGCACTATTAACCCCCAGCATTGGTGTCAGCGGAAGCACTATTAACCCCCAGCATTGGTGTCAGCGGACGCACTATTAACCCTGGCATTGGTGTCAGCGGACGCTCTATTAACCCTCAGCATTGGTGTCAGCCGACGCACTATTAACCCCCAGCATTGGTGTCAGCGGACGCACTATTAACCCCCAGCACTGGTGTCAGCGGACGCACTATTAACCCTGGCATTGGTGTCAGCGGACGCATTATAAACCCCCAGCACTGGTATCAGCGGATTATTAACCCCCAGCATGGGTGTCAGCGGACGCACTATTAACTCCCAGCATTAGTGTCAGCGGACGCACTATTAACCCACAACATTGGTGTCAGCGGACGCACTATTAACCCACAACATTGGTGTCAGCGGACGCACTATTAACCCCCAGCATTGGTGTCAGAGGACGCTCTATTAACCCACAACATTGGTGTCAGCGGACGCTCTATTACCACTCAGCATCGGTGTCAGCGGACGCACTATTAACCCCGGCATTGGTGTCAGCGGACGCACTATTAACCCACAACATTGGTGTCAGCGGACGCACTATTAACACTCAGCATCGGTGTCAGCGGACGCTCTATTAACCCCGGCAATGGTGTCAGCGGACGCACTATTAACACCCAGCATTGGTGTCAGCGGACGCATTATTAACCCTCAGCATTGGTGTCAGCGGACGCACTATTAACCCCGGCATTGGTGTCAGCGGACGCACTATTAACTCCCAGCATTGGTGTCAGCGGACGCACCATTAACTCCCAGCATTGATGTCAGCGGATGCACTATTAACTCCCAGCATTGGTGTCAGCGGACGCACTATTAACCCACAGCACTGGTGTCAGCGGACGCACTATTAACATCCAGCATTGGTGTCAGCAGACGCACTATTAACACCCAGCATTGGTGTCAGCGGACGCACTATTAACACCCAGCATTGGTGTCAGCGGACGCACTATTAACACCCAGCATTGGTGTCAGCGGACGCACTATTAACACCCAGCATTGGTGTCAGCGGACGCACTATTAACACCCAGCATTGGTGTCAGCGGACGCAGTATTAACACCCAGCATTGGTGTCAGCGGACGCACTATTAACACCCAGCATTGGTGTCAGCGGACGCACTATTAACATCCAGCATTGGTGTCAGCGCACGCACCATTAACTCCCAGCATTGATGTCAGCGGACGCACTATTAACTCCCAGCATTGGTGTCAGCGGACGCACCATTAACTTCCAGCATTGATGTCAGCGGACACACTATTAACTCCCAGCATTGGTGTCAGCGGACGCACTATTAACCCACAGCACTGGTGTCAGCGGACGCACTATTAACATCCAGCATTGGTGTCAGCGGACGTACTATTAACACCCAGCATTGGTGTCAGCGGACGCACTATTAACACCCAGCATTGGTGTCAGCGGACGCACTATTAACACCCAGCACTGGTGTCAGCGGACGCACTATTAACACCCAGCATTGGTGTCAGCGGACGCACTATTAACACCCAGCATTGGTGTCAGCGGACGCACTATTAACACCCAGCATTGGTGTCAGTGGACGCACTATTAACACTCAGCATTGGTGTCAGCGGACGCACTATTAACATCCAGCATTGGTGTCAGCGGACGCACTATTAACCCCCAACATTGGTGTCAGCGGACGCACTATTAACCCCCAGCATTGGTGTCAGCGGACGCACTATTAACCCACAACATTGGTGTCAGCGGACGCACTATTAACCCCCAGCATTGGTGTCAGCGGACGCACTATTAACCCCCAGCATTGGTGTCAGCGGACGCACTATTAACCCCCAGCATTGGTGTCAGCGGACGCACTATTAACCCCCAGCATTGGTGTCAGCGGACGCACTATTAACCCACAACATTGGTGTCAGCGGACGCACTATTAACCCCCAGCATTGGTGTCAGTGGACGCATTATTAACCCCCAGCATTGGTGTCAGCGGACGCACTATTAACACTCAGCATTGGTGTCAGCAGACGCACTATTAACTCCCAGCATTCATGTCAGCGGACGCTCTATTAACACCCAGTGGACGGGGGAAAGGTGACGGGGAGCGCAGTGGGACCGGGGAAAGGTGGCGGGGGTCGCAGTGGGACGGGGAAACGTGGCGGGGGGCGCAGTGGGACCGGCAGGCCTCGCGTTGTTCCTGTTCCCGCGGTTGCTATTTGAAGCGTAGAGCGGGTGTGCAGGTGACGTAGCTCTGGAGGGTGACGGACAGGCGGGCAGACCAATGAGCGGTGCGGAGGAGCAAGGGGTCGGCCAATGAGGGAAGCGGGGCGGGAGCGGGTAGAGCGCGCTGTAGCCGGGTCTACAGCGGGTGAGTGTGTGACCCCCCCTCCCCCCCCGGCTATGGCGCCTCAGAAACACGGCAGCCCCACCAACACCGGACCATCCCCGGGGGGAGCGGCGCCCATCAAGAGGGACATACTAAAAGGAATGACAGAATGGAATGCCCATAGAGAATAATGGAACAAAGTGGAATGCCCATAGAGAATCATGGATAAAAAAAATTCAATATGTGACAGACTGTTTAGACATCAATTTTTTTTTTTTAAAACCTACTTTTAAATATCAGTGGCCATGTTTAATATTGAGATTAGGGGGATTATTGTTTTTTATGGCATAACAATCGTGAATGACAGAAGGGAATGTCCATAGAGTAAAATGGGAAACAAAATATAAACTCATTTGCAGGCAAATCTGAGAGACGTAGCAATTTCACCTTTCCCACAGCTGTTCCTCAAGTAGAATAGCAGATTGTAAGATTGAGATTATTTGGGATTACAGCTGTTTTCTATGGAATGACAGATAAATAATAGAAAGGAATGCCCATAGAGTATAATGGGAAGCAAGATGTGACCTGGAGTCAGAACCATTGCTCATATCAGATCAATCTTTAGCAGACATACTCTCTATGTCCAGTGTTGATGTCCACATTTCACATTAAGCGGGATTATTATGGAATGCCCATAGAGTATAATATATATCAACACTTTTGCAGGCAAACCCGAAAGATATAGCTATTTAAAAGGGACATGTATTCCTTCTGAGACAACGGCCTAATTTAAAGGCTTTATTTAAGATAGTTTTATGTATAAAAATTGAAGATGCAATGCCGATCTGTGCAATATTCTCTTTACTTCAAATAATCATATATATTACAGGTAATCTGAGGTCAGCGAATGCACAGTTTCGAACATAACAATGTTCTTCATCAAGAATACATGCTGCTTGATGAGGAATATGTTATGGTCGAAACTGTGCAGTCGCTGACCTCAGATTACCTGCAATGCATATGAATATTTGAAGTAAAGAGAATATTGCAATGATTGGGATTGCATCTTCAATTTTTATACATAAAACTATCTTAAATAAAGCCTTTAAATGAGGCTGTTGTCTCAGAAGGAATACATGTCCCTTTTAACTAGCTATATCTTTCAGGTTTGCCTGCAAAAGAGTTGATCTGCATTCTACTCTATGGCAGGGCTCAAAATTTCAAATCCTCAGCTACTAGCCAGGCCTCAAGGGTTACTCGCCACCAGTTGCCCCGCCAACCCCTACCCTGCCCCGCCCCTAATTCTAACCTCATAAATTATCTCATGAAATGACACTTAAATGTTTTATGTAGAATTAAGTTATAAAAATTAATATTATCAAAACTTTATCCATGCCCACCAGTGCAGGCTGCCTGTGTCGGCCAATGCAGCCCGTGTCCCCAGCCTACCTGTGCAGGGGAAGAGAGAGGAGAGCCGTCCCCGCATGATCAAAGCGCCGGTAACATAACAGCTTTCATTTCATTAGCTGTGTGTTCCCCGCCGTGCCCCCTCACATACAGCCCCTCCCCCCTTGTCCAGGATTGGAGGAGTGATCTGTCTATCAAAGTGCCCGGACAAAGAGGAGGGGCTGTAGGTGACGGTGCGCAGCTGGGAACACACAGCTATTATAATGAAAGCTGTTATGTTACCGGCGCTCTGATCATGCGGTAGGCGGCTCTAATCTCTCTTCTGCTCTGATCTCTGGGAGAACGGCTCCCAAACAACCTGCCTGTCGGTGGTATCAATGGTTCCGAGTTCAGGTCACATTTTGCCTCCCATTATACTCTATGGGCATTCCCTTCTGTGATTCACCTTTGTCATGCCATAGAAAACAATAATAATCCCGCCTAATCTCAATATTAAACATGGCCAATGATATTTAAAAGTAAATAAATAAATCTTTTTGCTAAGGATTCATTTGATATGTGTAAAGATTCTGTCACTAATTGAAATATTTTGTTTCCATTATTCTCTATGGGCATTCCATTTTTATTCCATTATTCTCTATGGGCATTCCATTTTACTAATAAAGTCTATGGGCATTCCTTTCTGTCATTCATCTGTTATTCTATAGAAGAGAGCAATAATCCCAAATTATCTAAATCTTACTATCTGCTACTCTACTTGAGGAACAACTGTGGGAAAGGTGAAGTTGCTATGTCTCTCAGATTTGCCTGCAAACTAGTTTGTAGCTTGCTTCCCATTATACTCTATGGGCATTCTCTTCAGTCATTCACCTTCATTCCATAGAAAACAATAATATTCCCACTTAATGTGAAATTTGGATATCATTACTGAACATAGAGAGTATGTCTGCTAAAAGTTGATCTGATATGAGCAATGGTTCTGACTCCAGGTCACATCTTGCTTCCCATTATACTCTATGGGCATTCCTTTCTATAATTTATCTGTCATTCCATAGAAAACAGCTGTAATCCCAAATAATCTCAATCTTACAATCCGCTACTCTACTTGAGGAACAGCTGTGGGAAAGGTGAAATTGCTACGTCTCTCAGATTTGCCTGCAAATGAGTTTATACTTTGCTTCCTATTATACTCTATGGGCATTCCTTCTGTCATTCACCTTTGTTATGCCATAAAAAACAATAATCCCACCCAATCTTAATATTAAACATGGTCACTGATATTTAAAAGTAGGTTTAAAAAAAATTTGATGTCTAAACAGTCTGTCACATATTGAATTTTTTTCCCATGATTCTCTATGGGCATTCCACTTTGTTCCATTACTCTCTATAGGCATTCCATCTCCCTGTTAAAGTCTATGGGCATTCCATTCTGTCATTGCTTTTAGTATGTCCCCCAAGATGGGGCAGATCCGGCACGACCACAAGCTCTTCCTACAGGCCTTCGAGAGTCAGTATATATATGTATACCTCCCCCCACCTATATACCCCCCTCCTCCTATATACACTCTGTATACTCCCCTACCTATATATACACATCACACAAGCTCTTCCTGCAGGCCTTCGAGAGTCAGTATATATATATGTATCTCCCCTATCTGTATACTCCCCTCCTCCTATATACTATCTGTATACTCCCCTCCTCCTATATACTATCTGTATACTCCCCTCCTCCTATATACTATCTGTATACTCCCCTCCTTCTCCTATATACTATCTGTATACTCCCCTCCTTCTCCTATATACTATCTGTATACTCCCCTCCTCCTCCTATATACACTCTGTATACACCCTCCCCCACCTATATACTATCTGTATACTCCCCTCCTCCTATATACACCCTCCACCACGCATATAAATATATATATATATCACACAAGCTCTTCCTGCAGGCGTTCGAGACTCAGTATATACCTACCCCTACCTATATATTCTCTATATACCGCCCACCTATATACTATCTATATACATACCCCCTCCCCCCATATATATGTATATGTCTACCCCCCTATATATTTATACATACATACAAGCTCTTCCTGCAGGCTTTAGAGTGTCAGTATATACCCCTTTGTATATTATCATCTATATACCCCCCCGCTATATACGATCTATATATACCCTCCCCCACCAATATATATACATCACAGGAGCTCTTCCTGCAGGCCTTTGAGAGTATATATACCTATATATAGTATATACTATCTATATACTCCCCTGCCATATATACCCCCCCCCCCCACCAATATATACATCACACAAACTCTTCCTGCAGGCCTTCGAGAGTCAGTGTATACCCCCTGTATATTATCTATATACCCCCTATTTATATATATTTGTGTGTATACCACACAGCTTTTCCTGCAGGCCTTGGAGAGTCGGTGTATATACCTACCCTCCTATATATTCTCATCTATATACCATATATATAACACAGCTCTTCCTGCAGGCCTTATAGGAGAGTCAGTATATATACACTTACCCCCCTCCCACCTATATACTATCTGTATACCCCCTCCTATATTTTATCATCTATATATCTCCTGTATATTATATATATATATATATATATATATATATATATATATATATATATATATATACTGGGAGGTTAATTGGATCCTGTCTAAATTGTCCCTAGTGTATATGAATGTGAATTAGGGACCTTCGATTGTAAGCTCCTTGAGGGTAGGGACTGATGTGAATATACAATGTATATGTAAAGTGCTGTGTAAATTGACGGCTCTATACAAGTATCTGAAATAAATAAATAATATACCCCTCCCCCCTTATATATACACATAGCTCTTCCTGCAGGCCTTCTACAGTCAGTATATATATATACCCCCCATATAGTTATATACCCCATCCACTATACATTTATTACACACATTGCATTGAGTCCTCACCACAGTCAGTATATGATGATATACCCCCCATATATATCCTATACATTATCTCCTCATACACCATATTGTGTGTATACATTAACCCCCCCCCCAATCATTTATATTATGTAAATATACCCCCTATGTATGCTATACAATATCCCCGATAGAATCCTATTATAGTGTGTATATATATTCTATTATCTCCTATAGAATCCTATTAGTTTATATATCCACTTTATTATTCTTTACATTATCCTTTATAGAATCCTATGATGGTGTATATATTCCCATAAATATTCTATATATTGTCCCCCATAGAGCCCAGTCATATGATCATATGTATTATATACATCCCCTCCTATAGAGTCCAATTATAGTGTGTATAACCCCCCCCCCCCCCCGCTTTTATATGTATTCTATACATTATCTCCTATAGAATCCTATTCTAGAGTGTGTGTATTCTTTACATCACTTCCTATAGAGTCCTATTAAAGTGTGTGTACCCCTTATATATTCTATACATAATAGAATTCTATAGGAGATAGTGTGTGTAAATCCTCAGCATTCCTGCTTACGAAGCTTATCTTATAGCCCCCCCCCATAATATACTGTATACAGCCATTGTTATATATACAGATACGTCCCCCTGTGTGTATTCTGTACATCACCTCCTATAGAACCCCTCCCCCCAATCATATCCAGTCCCAGGACTCTTCCTATAGCCCTTACATAATATTGTGTTTATATTACTGATTACGGATCACCTCCTATAGAGTCCTATTACATCTTCTGGATCTTCTCCATAGTCAGTATATTATGCTATATATACCTATCCCTTCTGTACTGTATACATCAGTAAATGACTACGCTGTATATATATATATATATATATTATATATATATATATATATATATATATATATATATATATTATACCTCATTGTGTATATCCCCTGTAATAAGACTGGAGACAGAACAGGACATGTGGATGTGATCTGTCCCAGTATATGAATAACCTGCGCTCGGTCCTTAGGATAATATCCTCCATTATATTATATATCACACAGCTACACTCACTATACATACTACATGCAAGGTGACAATTGTCTACACAGGGGGAGGCAACCTGGGGCCCTCCAGCTGTTGCAGAACTACAAGTCCCATCATGCCTCTGGGAGTGATTGTAACTGCCGGCCTTGCAATGCCTCATGGGAAATGTAGTTCCACAACAGCTGGCGGGCCCCCAGGTTGCCTTCCCCTGATCTAAAGAATAGTTGCTCTATGTGAAAAATTCATAAAAGACAGCTATATGAAAAATAAAGAATAATTCCAAGATAAGACAACAATCAGATCCCCAGATATAAATCAGTATATCCAGTCCAGAGATGTGTAGAGAGAATCCTCTCCACAATGTGACGTCACTGAGAATACACAGAGATGTGTGCAGAGAATCCTCTCCACAATGTGACGTCACTGAGAATACAGAGATGTGTGCAGAGAATCCTCTCCACAATGTGACGTCACTGATAATACATAGAGATGTGTGCAGAGAATCCTCTCCACAATGTGACGTCACTGAGAATACAGAGATGTGTGCAGAGAATCCTCTCCACAATGTGACGTCACTGAGAATACAGAGATGTGTGCAGAGAATCCTCTCCACAATGTGACGTCACTGATAATACATAGAGATGTGTGCAGAGAATCCTCTCCACAATGTGACGTCACTGAGAATACAGAGATGTGTGCAGAGAAGAAAAAAATAGGTTAAAAAATATAAACAAATAAAAGTAATATAAAATAAATAAATAAGAGAGTATAAATATACATAAAAAAATAAAGATAATGAATAAAAATGTATATAAAAAAATAAAAAAGGATACATTTATGAATAAATTTAAAGAATAAAGTAAAAAAAAAAGGGTGTATAAAATAAAAAATAATGATAAATATAATAGTTAATAAATATAAAAATAACTGTACATAAGGGTGTATAAAAATAAAGAAAAATAATGAGGATAATAAATAATAAATATAAAAATAACTATGAATCAGGGTGTATAAAAATAATAAATGCATATGAAAAATAAAAAAGGGTGTAGAAAAAGAAAAAAATATATATATAATAATGGGTAAATGTAAAAATA
Organism: Lithobates septentrionalis; assembly: GCA_037952835.1. Classification (NCBI taxonomy): domain Eukaryota; kingdom Metazoa; phylum Chordata; class Amphibia; order Anura; family Ranidae; genus Lithobates; species Lithobates septentrionalis. The sequence continues at coordinate 166,462 of JBBDGP010000746.1, read as the reverse complement.
AATAACGGTGTATAAAAATGGGTGCTTGATGAAATGAATAATGAATAAATATAAAGGGGTATAGAAATAATAAATGAAAACCATAAATGAAATGAATAATTGAAAAAATGTCGTAAAAAAGAGACTGTGTTATCCAGGCTGCTCTATCTACACCGGCTTGAATCAGGTACAATCCCACTACTACTGATCAGCACAGGGGTATTGGCCTGCTCCATGGGTCACCATATTGATACTGATCTTAGTGTGGACACCCCACATGGCAGAGGGTAGACTAGAACTCCTGGACGCTAGCAATCCCGACAGCCTCAGGCCTCCCATGCAGCTGGGATTAGAGACGCACGCCACAGCGCCCGGCCAAGAGATTACAGTGCTCTCTGTAACTTGAAGCTGCATTCTCAGTGACGTCATCGGCTCAGCACTGCCATCTATAGACAGCATTGGAAATCACACCCGCACGCACAGAGTGTGTGGCCCGCGCTGCCTGTGAAACAGTTTCACAGGCAGCAGAGCGTGAGAATTGCCAGAGCTGATCAGTGTATGGAACTGTCAGATAATGACACTGCATGCAGGAAGTGAGACCAGCTGTCTTAATGTCAGGGTGATGTCGGGGGTGGGCGGGACAGAACGGCCATCAAACACCAGCCAATGGGATGGGGTCTGGGCGGGCCGCTACATGTATGTGGCCCCGCCCCCTCTCTGAAGCAGCTCAAACATTGGCTTGTGTTTATAGCGCTTGGTCCCGCCCACTCCCGACATCGTGGCTGAGGTGTAAGTCATCACAACTCAGCCGCGATGTCGGGGGTGGGCGGGATCAAGCGGCAACACCAGCCAATGATTGGGCTGCTTCAGAGAGGGGGCGGAGCCAGAGAAATGTAGCGGCCCGCCCAGACCCATCCTATTGGATGGTGTTTGGTAACTGTTCAGTCCCGCCCACCACCAGCATCACCGCTGACTTTTAACAGCTGTGTCTCTCCCTACATGCAGTGTCATTATCTGACAGTTTTATACACTGAACAGCTCTGGCAATTCTCACCATCTGCTGAATGTGAAACTCCTCTCCCCTATCTGTGCCACCCAATGCTGCCAATCAGTGCCAATCAATTCTGCCAATCAGTGCCAACCAATGCTGCCTATCAGTGCCAACCAATGCTGCCAATCAGTGCCAACCAATGCTGCCAATCAGTGCCAACCAATGCTGCCAATCAGTGCCAACCAATGCTGCCTATCAGTGCCAAACAGTACTGCCTATCAGTGCAAACCAGTGCCGCCTATCAGTGCCAACCACTGTTGCCTATCAGTGCCACTGCTGCTTATCAGTGCCAACCAATGCTGCCTATCTGTGCCAGTGCTGCTTATCAGTGCAAACCAATGTTGCCTATCAGTGCCAACCAGTTCTGCCTATCTGTGCCAGTGCTGCTTATCAGTGCCAACCAATGCTGCCTATCTGTGCCAGTGCTGCTTATCAGTGCAAACCAATGCTGCCTATCAGTGCAAACCAGTGCTGCCTATCAGTGCCAACCAATGCTGTAAATCAGTGCCAACCAATGCTGTCAATCAGTGCCAACCAATGCTGCCTATCAGTGCTGCCAATCAGTGCCCATCAGTGCTGCATATCAGTGCCCATCAGTGCTGCCTATCAGTGCCAATCAGTGCTGACAATTAGTGCCCATCAGTGCTGCCAGTCAGTGCCCATCAGTGCTGCCAATCAGTGCCAACCAATGCTGCCTATCAGTGCCAACGAATGCTGCCAATCAGAGCCAACAAATGCTGCCAATCAGTGCCAACAAATGCTGCCAATCAGTGCAAACCAATGCTGCCTATCAGTGCCAACCAGTACTGCCTATCCGTGCCAGTGCTGCTTATCAGTGCCAACCAATTCTGCCTATTAGTGCCAACCAATTCAAACCAGTGCTGCCTATCAGTGCAAACCAGTGCTGCTTATCAATGCCAACCAATGCTGCCTATCAGTGCCAGTGCTGCCTAACAGGGCCAACCAGTACTGCCTATCTGTGCCAGTGCTGCTTATCAGTGCCAACCAATTCTGCCTATCAGTGCAAACCAGTGCTGCCTATCAGTGCCAACCAGTGCTGCCTATCAGTGCCAACCAATGCTGTAAATCAGTGCCAACCAATGCTGCCTATCAGTGCTGCATATCAGTGCCCATCTGTGCTGCCTATCAGTGCCCATAAGTGCTGCCCATCAGTGCTGCCAATCAGTGCACAGCAGTGCTGTATATCAGTGCCCATCAGTGCTGCCTATCAGTACCAATCAGTGCTGACAATTAGTGCCCATCAGTGCTGCCTATCAGTGCCACCTACCAGTGCCCATCAGTGCTGCCAGTCAGTGCCCATCAGTGCTGCCTATCAGTGCAGCCTATCAGTGCCCATCAGTGCTTCCAATCAGTGCTGCCTATCAGTGCCAATCAGTGTAGATCAGTGCTGCCAATCAGTGCTGCGAATCAGAGCCTATCAGTGCCCATAAGTGCTACCAATAAGAGCCCATCAGTGATGCATATAAGTGCCCATCAGTGCCACCTATCAGTGCCAATCAGTGCCCATTAGTGCCAATCAGTGCTGCCTATCAGTGCCACCTATCAATGCACATCAGTGCTACCAATTAGTGCCCATCAACGCTGCCAATCAGTGCAGCCTATTAGTGCCCATCAGTGCTGCCTTAGCAGGGATGGTGGAAACCCCTCTACAGATAATTGCAATACAAATTACCTTCGAGTGCAACAACTTTTTAGTTGGGAGGTTCCACCATTATAGCACTTTGGATTTTTTATTTTTTAGAGTGTTACACTTAATTGTATATGTTTTAGTTACAGTTATAATATGAATTATTGCACTTGAAGTTAATTTCCCACCACCCCTGCTAAGTCCATGTCTTTATGGACCTTGCTTTGTGCACTGGGGAGCAGTCATGTTGGAAGGGGTCATCCCCAAACTCCTCCCTCAAAGTTGAGAGCATGAAATTGTCCAAAATGTCTTGGTATGCTGACGCCTTAAGAGCTCCCTTTACTGGAACTAAGGGGCCGAGCCCAACCCCTGAGGAACAACACCACACCATAATCCCCCCTCCACCAAATGATTTGGACCAGTGCACAAAGCAAGGTCCATAAAGACATGGATGAGCGAGTTTGGGGTGGAGGAACTTGACTGACCTGCACAGAGTCCTGACCTCAACCCGATAGAACACCTTTGGGATGAATTCGAGTGGAGACTGCGAGCCAGGCCTTCTCATCCAACATCAGTGCCTGACCTCACAAATGCCCTTCTGGAAGAATGATCAAACATTCCCATATACACACTCCTAAACCTTGTGGACAGCCTTCCTAGAAGAGTTGAAGCTTTTATAGCTGCAAAGGGCGGAGCCAACTCAATATTGAACCCTATGGACTAAGACGGCATTAAAGTTCATGTGCGTGTAAAGGCAGGTGTCCCAATACTTTTGACAATATATATATATATATGTATGTGTGCTTGAGCTTTTGGGTGCACACCCTAATGCAATAGGCTGCGCACGCCTATGCTGATATCAGTGTATATGGCCTTACACCTTATCTTCTATTCCTCTATAGATTGTACCTGATATCAGTGTATATGGCCTTACACCTTATCTTCTATTCCTCTATAGATCGTACCTGATATCAGTGTATATGGCCTTACACCTTATCTTATATTCTATAGATCGTATCTGATATCAGTGTATGTGGCCTTACACCTTATCTTATATTCCTCTATAGATCGTACCTGATATCAGTGTATATGGCCTTACACCTTATCTTATATTCCTCTATAGATCGTATCTGATATCAGTGTATATGGCCTTACACCTTATCTTCTATTCCTCTATAGATCGTATCTGATATCAGTGTATATGGCCTTACACCTTCTCTTATATTCCTCTATAGATCGTATCTGATATCAGTGTATATGACCTTACACCTTATCTTATATTCCTCTATAGATCGTACCTGATATCAGTGTATATGGCCTTACACCTTCTTATATTCCACTATAGATTGTACCTGATATCAGTGTATATGGCCTTACACCTTCTTATATTCCTCTATAGATCGTATCTGATATCAGTGTATATGGCCTTACACCTTATCTTCTATTCCTCTATAGATCGTACCTGATATCAGTGTATATGGCCTTACACCTTATCTTCTATTCCTCTATAGATCGTATCTGATATCAGTGTATATGGCCTTACACCTTCTTATATTCCTCTATAGATCGTACATGATATCAGTGTATATGGCCTTACACCTTATCTTATATTCTATAGATCGTATCTGATATCAGTGTATATGGCCTTACACCTTATCTTATATTCCTCTATAGATCGTACCTGATATCAGTGTATATGGCCTTACACCTTCTTATATTCCTCTATAGATCGTACCTGATATCAGTGTATATGGCCTTACACCTTATCTTCTATTCTATAGATCGTACCTGATATCAGTGTATATGGCCTTACACCTTATCTTCTATTCCTCTATAGATCGTACCTGATATCAGTGTATATGGCCTTACACCTTATCTTATATTCCTCTATAGATCGTACCTGATATCAGTGTATATGGCCTTACACCTTATCTTATATTCCTCTATAGATCGTACCTGATATCAGTGTATATGGCCTTACACCTTATCTTCTATTCCTCTATAGATCGTATCTGATATCAGTGTATATGGCCTTACACCTTCTTATATTCCTCTATAGATCGTACCTGATATCAGTGTATATGGCCTTACACCTTATCTTATATTCTATAGATCGTATCTGATATCAGTGTATATGGCCTTACACCTTATCTTATATTCCTCTATAGATCGTACCTGATATCAGTGTATATGGCCTTACACCTTCTTATATTCCTCTATAGATCGTACCTGATATCAGTGTATATGGCCTTACACCTTCTTATATTCCTCTATAGATCGTACCTGATATCAGTGTATATGGCCTTACACCTTCTTATATTCCTCTATAGATCGTACCTGATATCAGTGTATATGGCCTTACACCTTATCTTATATTCTATAGATCGTATCTGATATCAGTGTATATGGCCTTACACCTTATCTTATATTCTATAGATCGTACCTGATATCAGTGTATATGGCCTTACACCTTATCTTATATTCTATAGATCGTATCTGATATCAGTGTATATGGCCTTACACCTTATCTTATATTCTAAAGATCGTATCTGATATCAGTGTATATGGCCTTACACCTTCTTATATTCCTCTATAGATTGTATCTGATATCAGTGTATATGGCCTTACACCTTATCTTGTATTCCTCTATAGATCGTATCTGATATCAGTGTATATGGCCTTACACCTTATCTTCTATTCCTCTATAGATCGTATCTGATATCAGTGTATATGGCCTTACACCTTATCTTCTATTCCTCTATAGATCGTATCTGATATCAGTGTATATGGCCTTACACCTTATCTTATATTCCTCTATAGATCGTATCTGATATCAGTGTATATGGCCTTACACCTTCTTATATTCCTCTATAGATCGTATCTGATATCAGTGTATATGGCCTTACACCTTATCTTCTATTCCTCTATAGATCGTACCTGATATCAGTGTATATGGCCTTACACCTTATCTTATATTCCTCTATAGATCATACCTGATATCAGTGTATATGGCCTTACACCTTATCTTATATTCCTCTATAGATCGTATCTGATATCAGTGTATATGGCCTTACACCTTATCTTATATTCCTCTATAGATCGTACCTGATATCAGTGTATATGACCTTACACCTTATCTTATATTCCTCTATAGATCGTACCTGATATCAGTGTATATGGCCTTACACCTTATCTTATATTCCTCTATAGATCATACCTGATATCAGTGTATATGGCCTTACACCTTATCTTATATTCTATAGATCGTATCTGATATCAGTGTATATGGCCTTACACCTTATCTTATATTCCTCTATAGATCGTATCTGATATCAGTGTATATGGCCTTACACCTTCTTATATTCCTCTATAGATCGTACCTGATATCAGTGTATATGGCCTTACACCTTATCTTATATTCTATAGATCGTATCTGATATCAGTGTATATGGCCTTACACCTTATCTTATATTCTAAAGATCGTATCTGATATCAGTGTATATGGCCTTACACCTTCTTATATTCCTCTATAGATTGTATCTGATATCAGTGTATATGGCCTTACACCTTATCTTATATTCCTCTATAGATCGTATCTGATATCAGTGTATATGGCCTTACACCTTATCTTCTATTCCTCTATAGATCGTATCTGATATCAGTGTATATGGCCTTACACCTTATCTTCTATTCCTCTATAGATCGTATCTGATATCAGTGTATATGGCCTTACACCTTATCTTATATTCCTCTATAGATCGTATCTGATATCAGTGTATATGGCCTTACACCTTATCTTATATTCTATAGATCGTATCTGATATCAGTGCATATGGCCTTACACCTTATCTTATATTCTATAGATCGTACCTGATATCAGTGTATATGGCCTTACACCTTATCTTATATTCCTCTATAGATCGTATCTGATATCAGTGTATATGGCCTTACACCTTATCTTATATTCCTCTATAGATCGTACCTGATATCAGTGTATATGGCCTTACACCTTATCTTATATTCTATAGATCGTATCTGATATCAGTGCATATGGCCTTATACCTTATCTTATATTCTATAGATCGTACCTGATATCAGTGTATATGGCCTTACACCTTATCTTCTATTCCTTTATAGATCGTATCTGATATCAGTGTATATGGCCTTACACCTTATCTTATATTCTATAGATCGTATCTGATATCAGTGCATATGGCCTCACACCTTATCTTATATTCCTCTATAGATCGTATCTGATATCAGTGTATATGGCCTTACACCTTATCTTATATTCTATAGATCGTATCTGATATCAGTGCATATGGCCTTACACCTTATCTTCTATTCCTCTATAGATCGTATCTGATATCAGTGTATATGGCCTCACACCTTATCTTCTATTCCTCTATAGATCGTATCTGATATCAGTGTATATGGCCTTACAACTTATCTTATATTCCTCTACAGATCGTACCTGATATCAGTGTATATGGCCTTACACCTTATCTTCTATTCCTCTATAGATCGTATCTGATATCAGTGTATATGGCCTCACACCTTATCTTCTATTCCTCTATAGATCGTATCTGATATCAGTGTATATGGCCTTACAACTTATCTTATATTACTCTATAGATCGTACCTGATATCAGTGTATATGGCCTTACACCTTATCTTATATTCTAAAGATCGTATCTGATATCAGTGTATATGGCCTTACACCTTCTTATATTCCTCTATAGATTGTATCTGATATCAGTGTATATGGCCTTACACCTTATCTTATATTCCTCTATAGATCGTATCTGATATCAGTGTATATGGCCTTACACCTTATCTTCTATTCCTCTATAGATCGTATCTGATATCAGTGTATATGGCCTTACACCTTATCTTCTATTCCTCTATAGATCGTATCTGATATCAGTGTATATGGCCTTACACCTTATCTTATATTCCTCTATAGATCGTATCTGATATCAGTGTATATGGCCTTACACCTTATCTTATATTCTATAGATCGTATCTGATATCAGTGCATATGGCCTTACACCTTATCTTATATTCTATAGATCGTACCTGATATCAGTGTATATGGCCTTACACCTTATCTTATATTCCTCTATAGATCGTATCTGATATCAGTGTATATGGCCTTACACCTTATCTTATATTCCTCTATAGATCGTACCTGATATCAGTGTATATGGCCTTACACCTTATCTTATATTCTATAGATCGTATCTGATATCAGTGCATATGGCCTTATACCTTATCTTATATTCTATAGATCGTACCTGATATCAGTGTATATGGCCTTACACCTTATCTTCTATTCCTTTATAGATCGTATCTGATATCAGTGTATATGGCCTTACACCTTATCTTATATTCTATAGATCGTATCTGATATCAGTGCATATGGCCTCACACCTTATCTTATATTCCTCTATAGATCGTATCTGATATCAGTGTATATGGCCTTACACCTTATCTTATATTCTATAGATCGTATCTGATATCAGTGCATATGGCCTTACACCTTATCTTCTATTCCTCTATAGATCGTATCTGATATCAGTGTATATGGCCTCACACCTTATCTTCTATTCCTCTATAGATCGTATCTGATATCAGTGTATATGGCCTTACAACTTATCTTATATTCCTCTACAGATCGTACCTGATATCAGTGTATATGGCCTTACACCTTATCTTCTATTCCTCTATAGATCGTATCTGATATCAGTGTATATGGCCTCACACCTTATCTTCTATTCCTCTATAGATCGTATCTGATATCAGTGTATATGGCCTTACAACTTATCTTATATTACTCTATAGATCGTACCTGATATCAGTGTATATGGCCTTACACCTTATCTTCTATTCCTCTATAGATCGTATCTGATATCAGTGTATATGGCCTTACACCTTATCTTCTATTCCTCTATAGATCGTATCTGATATCAGTGTATATGGCCTTACACCTTATCTTCTATTCTATAGATCGTATCTGATATCAGTGTATATGGCCTTACACCTTATCTTCTATTCCTCTATAGATCGTATCTGATATCAGTGTATATGGCCTTACACCTTATCTTATATTCTATAGATCGTATCTGATATCAGTGCATATGGCCTTACACCTTATCTTATATTCTATAGATCGTACCTGATATCAGTGTATATGGCCTTACACCTTATCTTATATTCCTCTATAGATCGTATCTGATATCAGTGTATATGGCCTTACACCTTATCTTATATTCCTCTATAGATCGTACCTGATATCAGTGTATATGGCCTTACACCTTATCTTATATTCTATAGATCGTATCTGATATCAGTGCATATGGCCTTATACCTTATCTTATATTCTATAGATCGTACCTGATATCAGTGTATATGGCCTTACACCTTATCTTCTATTCCTTTATAGATCGTATCTGATATCAGTGTATATGGCCTCACACCTTATCTTATATTCCTCTATAGATCGTATCTGATATCAGTGTATATGGCCTTACACCTTATCTTATATTCTATAGATCGTATCTGATATCAGTGCATATGGCCTTACACCTTATCTTCTATTCCTCTATAGATCGTATCTGATATCAGTGTATATGGCCTCACACCTTATCTTCTATTCCTCTATAGATCGTATCTGATATCAGTGTATATGGCCTTACAACTTATCTTATATTCCTCTACAGATCGTACCTGATATCAGTGTATATGGCCTTACACCTTATCTTCTATTCCTCTATAGATCGTATCTGATATCAGTGTATATGGCCTCACACCTTATCTTCTATTCCTCTATAGATCGTATCTGATATCAGTGTATATGGCCTTACAACTTATCTTATATTACTCTATAGATCGTACCTGATATCAGTGTATATGGCCTTACACCTTATCTTCTATTCCTCTATAGATCGTATCTGATATCAGTGTATATGGCCTTACACCTTATCTTCTATTCCTCTATAGATCGTATCTGATATCAGTGTATATGGCCTTACACCTTATCTTCTATTCTATAGATCGTATCTGATATCAGTGTATATGGCCTTACACCTTATCTTCTATTCCTCTATAGATCGTATCTGATATCAGTGTATATGGCCTTACACCTTATCTTCTATTCTATAGATCGTATCTGATATCAGTGTATATGGCCTTACACCTTATCTTCTATTCCTCTATAGATCGTATCTGATATCAGTGTATATGGCCTCACACCTTATCTTCTATTCCTCTATAGATCGTATCTGATATCAGTGTATATGGCCTTACACCTTATCTTATATTCCTCTATAGATCGTACCTGATATCAGTGTATATGGCCTTACACCTTATCTTATATTCCTCTATAGATCGTATCTGATATCAGTGTATATGGCCTTACACCTTCTTATATTCCACTATAGATTGTACCTGATATCAGTGTATATGGCCTTACACCTTATCTTATATTCCTCTATAGATCGTACCTGATATCAGTGTATATGGCCTTACACCTTCTCTTATATTCCTCTATAGATCGTACCTGATATCAGTGTATATGGCCTTACACCTTATCTTCTATTCCTCTATAGATCGTACCTGATATCAGTGTATATGGCCTTACACCTTATCTTCTATTCTATAGATCGTATCTGATATCAGTGTATATGGCCTTACACCTTATCTTATATTCTATAGATCGTACCTGATATCAGTGTATATGACCTTACACCTTATCTTATATTCCTCTATAGATCGTACCTGATATCAGTGTATATGACCTTACACCTTATCTTATATTCCTCTATAGATCGTACCTGATATCAGTGTATATGGCCTTACACCTTATCTTATATTCTATAGATCGTACCTGATATCAGTGTATATGGCCTTACACCTTATCTTATATTCCTCTATAGATCGTACCTGATATCAGTGTATATGGCCTTACACCTTATCTTATATTCCTCTATAGATCATACCTGATATCAGTGTATATGGCCTTACACCTTATCTTATATTCCTCTATAGATCGTATCTGATATCAGTGTATATGGCCTTACACCTTATCTTATATTCCTCTATAGATCATACCTGATATCAGTGTATATGGCCTTACACCTTATCTTATATTCCTCTATAGATCATACCTGATATCAGTGTATATGGCCTTACACCTTATCTTATATTCTATAGATCGTATCTGATATCAGTGTATATGGCCTTACACCTTATCTTATATTCCTCTATAGATCGTATCTGATATCAGTGTATATGGCCTTACACCTTCTTATATTCCTCTATAGATCGTACCTGATATCAGTGTATATGGCCTTACACCTTATCTTATATTCTATAGATCGTATCTGATATCAGTGTATATGGCCTTACACCTTATCTTATATTCTAAAGATCGTATCTGATATCAGTGTATATGGCCTTACACCTTCTTATATTCCTCTATAGATTGTATCTGATATCAGTGTATATGGCCTTACACCTTATCTTCTATTCCTCTATAGATCGTATCTGATATCAGTGTATATGGCCTTACACCTTATCTTCTATTCCTCTATAGATCGTATCTGATATCAGTGTATATGGCCTTACACCTTATCTTATATTCCTCTATAGATCGTATCTGATATCAGTGTATATGGCCTTACACCTTATCTTCTATTCCTCTATAGATCGTATCTGATATCAGTGTATATGGCCTTACACCTTATCTTCTATTCCTCTATAGATCGTATCTGATATCAGTGTATATGGCCTTACACCTTATCTTCTATTCCTCTATAGATCGTATCTGATATCAGTGTATATGGCCTTACACCTTATCTTATATTGCTCTATAGATTGTATCTGATATCAGTGTATATGGCCTTACACCTTATCTTATATTCCTCTATAGATCGTATCTGATATCAGTGTATATGGCCTTACACCTTATCTTCTATTCCTCTATAGATCGTATCTGATATCAGTGTATATGGCCTTACACCTTATCTTCTATTCCTCTATAGATCGTACCTGATATCAGTGTATATGGCCTTACACCTTATCTTATATTCTATAGATCGTATCTGATATCAGTGCATATGGCCTTACACCTTATCTTATATTCTATAGATCGTACCTGATATCAGTGTATATGGCCTTACACCTTATCTTATATTCCTCTATAGATCGTATCTGATATCAGTGTATATGGCCTTACACCTTATCTTATATTCCTCTATAGATCGTACCTGATATCAGTGTATATGGCCTTACACCTTATCTTATATTCTATAGATCGTATCTGATATCAGTGCATATGGCCTTATACCTTATCTTATATTCTATAGATCGTACCTGATATCAGTGTATATGGCCTTACACCTTATCTTATATTCTATAGATCGTACCTGATATCAGTGCATATGGCCTTACACCTTATCTTATATTCCTCTATAGATCGTATCTGATATCAGTGTATATGGCCTCACACCTTATCTTATATTCCTCTATAGATCGTATCTGATATCAGTGTATATGGCCTTACACCTTATCTTATATTCTATAGATCGTATCTGATATCAGTGCATATGGCCTTACACCTTATCTTCTATTCCTCTATAGATCGTATCTGATATCAGTGTATATGGCCTCACACCTTATCTTCTATTCCTCTATAGATCGTATCTGATATCAGTGTATATGGCCTTACAACTTATCTTATATTCCTCTATAGATCGTACCTGATATCAGTGTATATGGCCTTACACCTTATCTTCTATTCCTCTATAGATCGTATCTGATATCAGTGTATATGGCCTCACACCTTATCTTCTATTCCTCTATAGATCGTATCTGATATCAGTGTATATGGCCTTACAACTTATCTTATATTACTCTATAGATCGTATCTGATATCAGTGTATATGGCCTTACACCTTATCTTATATTCTATAGATCGTATCTGATATCAGTGCATATGGCCTTACACCTTATCTTATATTCTATAGATTGTACCTGATATCAGTGTATATGGCCTTACACCTTATCTTCTATTCCTCTATAGATCGTATCTGATATCAGTGTATATGGCCTTACACCTTATCTTCTATTCCTCTATAGATCGTATCTGATATCAGTGTATATGGCCTTACACCTTATCTTCTATTCCTCTATAGATCGTATCTGATATACTATTTCTCCTGCTTCCCTCTCCCACGGGGGCCTTCTCTGGACTCACTCCCCCAGACCAAGTGGACGGAAGGGAGGTGGAGTGGGAATCCTTCTAGCCCCATGCAGCACCTATCAGGTTCTTCACCCACCGCCCTCTCTGACACTCTCCTCTTTTGAGGCACACTGCATTCGTCTTTTCTCTCCCATTTCTCTAAGAATTGCTGTCATCTACCGGCCCCCTGGACCAGTATCAGCCTTTCTTGATGACTTCTCTGCCTGGCTACCCTACTTTCTCTCTTCTGAAATCCCCACAATCATTCTTGGGGACTTCAACATCCCTGTTAACACTAACACTACTATTACTTCTAAACTTCTCAGTCTAACCTCATCGCTTGACCTGAAGCAATGGATACAGGCTCCTACCCACTCCAATGGCAACACCCTTGACCTTGCCTTCTCCTATCTATGCACTCCGTGCAACCTTTCCAACAATCCACTCCCACTCTCTGATCACCACCTTATTACTTTTGCTCTCTCCCTGTCTTCCACCTCTTCTCCCTCCAACCGCCTAACAGTTACACTTAGAAACCTTCGCCACCTCAACCCTTCTCTTCTCTACTCTGCTACTGATCACCTCTATGACAAAATCTCCCCCCTGTCCTGCCCCAACCAAGCTACTTTCATCTACAACAGCTCACTGTCTTCCGCCCTAGACAAGCTTGCCCCCCTCACTACACGCAGAATTAGGCCCCGACTGCTACAACCCTGGCAAACAGATGACACCAGAAGTCTCAGAAAACGTAGCCGCGCTCTTGAGCGCCTGTGGCATAAGACTAAGACCCAGGAAGACTTCACACATTATAAATCTGCCCTCCTAAAATACTACTCCTGCCTTCACACTGCCAAACAGACCTACTTTATCACACTCATCAACACCTTCTCATCCAGTCCACGTCAACTCTTCTCTACCTTCAACACTCTACTCTGTCCTCCACTGCCTCCACCCACCAACTCACTCACTGCCCAGGAGATTGCCAATCACTTCAAAACTAAGATTGATACAATTCACGAGGAGATCGCCAATGCGCAAAAACCTCCCCCATGCAACACCCCATGTCCACAGACACAATCATTACTTCCCTCATTCAACCCTGCTACTACTACTGAGGTTGCTAAACTTTTTTCTCGCACTCATCTAACCACTTGCCCCCTGGATCCTGTTCCCTCGCAAATGCTACGCTCACCCTCTGACTCAATTCTACGCTCTCTAACTCACATTTTCAACCTCTCCCTCTCTTGTGGCATCTTCCCAAACTCTCTAAAACATGCGCTAGTCACCCCCATACTAAAAAAGCCCTCACTGGATCCCACCAGTCTCAACAACTTACGTCCCATCTCCTTACTCTCCTTCTCCTCCAAACTTCTTGAAAGACTGGTCTACAACCGACTAAGCGACCATCTGACCATAAATAAACTTCTTGATCCCCTTCAGTCCGGTTTTCGCCCTCAACACTCCACGGAAACTGCTCTCCTTAAACTCTCAAATGACCTACTAATGGCTAAAGCCAATGGACACTACTCTATACTACTTCTCCTGGATCTCTCTGCTGCCTTTGACACAGTGGACCATCCTCTCCTCCTCAAAAAACTCCACTCCTTTGGTCTCCGTGACTGTACTCTTCGCTGGTTCTCATCCTACCTATCCCACCGCTCCTTCAGTGTCACTTACAACTCTACTTCCTCCTCTCCTCTTCCTTTTTCCGTTGGGGTCCCCCAAGGTTCTGTTCTCGGACCTCTCCTTTTCTCAATCTACACCACCTCCTTGGGTCAGTTGATTGCCTCCCACGGCTTTAAATATCATCTCTACGCTGATGACACCCAAATCTATCTCTCCACCCCCCAGCTCTCTCTATCTGTCTCCTCACGCATTACCAACTTACTAGCAGACATATCAGCCTGGATGTCACATCACTTTCTCAAACTCAACCTATCCAAAACCGAGCTCATGATATTTCCTCCCTCAGGTGCCACTTCCCCTGATCTACCTGTCAAGATCAACGGCTCAACTATCAACCCATCTCCCCACGCCAAGGTCCTAGGTGTAATCCTGGACTCTGAACTAACCTTCCGGCCCCACATCCTATCACTATCCAAAGCTTGCCGCCTCAATCTTCGCAACATCTCCAAGATACGCCCCTTCCTAACCAATGACACCACAAAGCTTCTAATCCACTCCCTGGTCATCTCCCGCCTCGACTACTGCAACTCCCTCCTCATTGGTTTACCTCTAAATAGGCTATCCCCACTTCAGTCCATCATGAACGCTGCGGCCAGGCTCATCCACCACACAAACCGATCAGCGTCTGCTACACCCCTCTGCCAATCCCTCCATTGGCTGCCACTCAGTCACCGAATCAAATTCAAGATACTAACTATAACTTACAAAGCCATCCACAACCTGGCCCCCAGCTACATCTCTAACCTAGTCACAAAATACCAACCTAATCGTTCTCTTCGCTCCTCCCAAGACCTCCTGCTCTCTAACTCCCTTGTCACCTCATCCCATGCTCGCCTCCAGGACTTCTCCAGAGCCTCCCCCATCCTCTGGAATGCTCTACCCCAATCCGTCCGATTTTCTCCTACTTTATCCACTTTCAGACGATCCCTGAAAACTCATCTCTTCAGAGAAGCCTATCTGGCCCCCACCTAACAACTGTACACTTATCTTCTCCATCAGCACATCACCCACAGTTATTACCTCTTGTATCTCTTGACCTTCCCTCTTAGATTGTAAGCTCTAAGGAGCAGGGCCCTCTGATTCCTACTGTATCAAATTGTATTGTATTTGTACTGTCTACCCTCAAGTTGTAAAGCGCTACGTAAACTGTTGGCGCTATATAAATACTGTATAATAATAATAATAATAATAATAATCAGTGTATATGGCCTTACACCTTCTTATATTCCTCTATAGATTGTACCTGATATCAGTGTATATGGCCTTACACCTTATCTTATATTCCTCTATAGATCGTACCTGATATCAGTGTATATGGCCTTACACCTTATCTTATATTCCTCTATAGATCGTACCTGATATCAGTGTATATGGCCTTACACCTTATCTTATATTCCTCTATAGATCGTATCTGATATCAGTGTATATGGCCTTACACCTTCTTATATTCCACTATAGATTGTACCTGATATCAGTGTATATGGCCTTACACCTTATCTTATATTCCTCTATAGATCGTACCTGATATCAGTGTATATGGCCTTACACCTTCTCTTATATTCCTCTATAGATCGTACCTGATATCAGTGTATATGGCCTTACACCTTATCTTCTATTCCTCTATAGATCGTACCTGATATCAGTGTATATGGCCTTACACCTTATCTTCTATTCTATAGATCGTATCTGATATCAGTGTATATGGCCTTACACCTTATCTTATATTCTATAGATCGTACCTGATATCAGTGTATATGACCTTACACCTTATCTTATATTCCTCTATAGATCGTACCTGATATCAGTGTATATGACCTTACACCTTATCTTATATTCCTCTATAGATCGTACCTGATATCAGTGTATATGGCCTTACACCTTATCTTATATTCTATAGATCGTACCTGATATCAGTGTATATGGCCTTACACCTTATCTTATATTCCTCTATAGATCGTACCTGATATCAGTGTATATGGCCTTACACCTTATCTTATATTCCTCTATAGATCGTATCTGATATCAGTGTATATGGCCTTACACCTTCTTATATTCCACTATAGATTGTACCTGATATCAGTGTATATGGCCTTACACCTTATCTTATATTCCTCTATAGATCCTATCTGATATCAGTGTATATGGCCTTACACCTTATCTTATATTCTATAGATTGTATCTGATATCAGTGTATATGGCCTTACACCTTCTTATATTCCTCTATAGATCGTACCTGATATCAGTGTATATGACCTTACACCTTCTCTTATATTCCTCTATAGATCGTACCTGATATCAGTGTATATGGCCTTACACCTTATCTTATATTCCTCTATAGATCGTACCTGATATCAGTGTATATGGCCTTACACCTTATCTTATATTCTATAGATCGTATCTGATATCAGTGTATATGGCCTTACACCTTATCTTCTATTCCTCTATAGATCGTACCTGATATCAGTGTATATGGCCTTACACCTTATCTTCTATTCTATAGATCGTATCTGATATCAGTGTATGTGGCCTTACACCTTATCTTCTATTCTATAGATCGTATCTGATATCAGTGTATGTGGCCTTACACCTTCTTATATTCCACTATAGATTGTACCTGATATCAGTGTATATGGCCTTACACCTTATCTTATATTCCTCTATAGATCGTACCTGATATCAGTGTATATGGCCTTACACCTTATCTTATATTCCTCTATAGATCCTATCTGATATCAGTGTATATGGCCTTACACCTTATCTTATATTCTATAGATTGTATCTGATATCAGTGTATATGGCCTTACACCTTCTTATATTCCTCTATAGATCGTACCTGATATCAGTGTATATGACCTTACACCTTCTCTTATATTCCTCTATAGATCGTACCTGATATCAGTGTAAATGGCCTTACACCTTCTTATATTCCTCTATAGATCGTACCTGATATCAGTGTATATGGCCTTACACCTTCTTATATTCCTCTATAGATCGTACCTGATATCAGTGTATATGGCCTTACACCTTATCTTATATTCTATAGATCGTATCTGATATCAGTGTATATGGCCTTACACCTTATCTTCTATTCCTCTATAGATCGTACCTGATATCAGTGTATATGGCCTTACACCTTATCTTATATTCCTCTATAGATCCTATCTGATATCATTGTATGTATGGTCCCTTATCTCTATCTGATATCATTGTATGTATGGTCCCTTATCTCTATCTGATATCATTGTATGTATGGTCCCTTATCTCTATCTGATATCATTGTATGTATGGTCCCTTATCTCTCCTATCTGATATCATTGTATGTATGGTCCCTTATCTCTATCTGATATCATTGTATGTATGGTCCCTTATCTCTATCTGATATCATTGTATGTATGGTCCCTTATCTCTATCTGATATCATTGTATGTATGGTCCCTTATCTCTATCTGATATCATTGTATGTATGGTCCCTTATCTCTCCTATCTGATATCATTGTATGTATGGTCCCTTATCTCTCCTATCTGATATCATTGTATGTATGGTCCCTTATCTCTATCTGATATCATTGTATGTATGGTCCCTTATCTCTATCTGATATCATTGTATGTATGGTCCCTTATCTCTATCTGATATCATTGTATGTATGGTCCCTTATCTCTATCTGATATCATTGTATGTTTTATCACCTCCTGACATTGATGGCTCTTCTAGGGTCTGTGTGGTTAGAAGGCTCCATTCACATTGGCGTCTACAAAGTTTCATGATTTCTAGTTTTGACTTTGATCTGACTTTACATTCTGTGGACCAGAGACGCACCAAAGTAGTGCCGGCACCTTTTCAAATTTGCTGCGACTTTAAAGCGGAGCTCCACCTTAAACAAAAAATATTACAAGCCATCAGATACTGCAGCTGCTGACTTCTAATAAACTCACCTGTCCCAGGGTCCAGCGATGTCGGCAGCCAAAGCCGATCGATCGCTTGTCTCTCGGCTGCCCCCACCGCCATCCTCGGTCAGGGAATCAGGAAGTGAAGCGTTGCGGCTTCACTGCCCAGTTCCCTACTGCGCATGCACGAGTCGCGCTGCGAGTCTAGACTGGTCCCCGTTGTGTTGTGGGAACTGTGCGTTTCCCAGAACACAACGGGGGGGGGGGGGGAGCATTTGCGGCTAGCTATTCCCGGAAGTGGGTGCAGATACCTGTATTATACAGGTATCTGCACCCCCTCCCCCCTGAAAGGTGCCAATTGACCAGAGGGGGGGGGGGGATCCGATGAGCGGAAGTTCCACATTAGGGTGGAACTCCGCTTTAAGTAACACGGATCACAATGGGTTCCATAAAAAAGAATGGGATGCAACTTGTGGTGTGACTTAGGACGAGTGTGAACGGAGCCTTGGTCTGTTCCAGGATGAGATTTGGTCGTGTTGTGAATGTTCAGATGAGATGATTGATGTACACTTCTCGGTAGGTGTATATTACAATGTGATCCCTTCTGTGGCCAGTCCCTACTCTCTTCCTTCTCTGCTCTGACACAGCCACACTAAGGAAGATGTATAAAAGCATATATAACCATAACCGAAGGGATGACCCCTTTATGGGCGTGTCCTTTACATGCAGGAGAGCTTTGTGATCTTTACCACACCCAACCTGCTGCTGTGTTTGGCTGTGGTGGGTGGTGGATGAAGGTGGGTGGTGGATGATGGTGGGTGGTGGAAGAAACCCACACAGGCACAGGGAGAACATGCAAACTCCATGCAGTTAGTGTCGTGGTTGGGATTTGAACCAGCGACCCTTTTTACTGCTAGGCGAGAGTGCTAACCACTACACCACTGTGCCGCCCCACTACACCACTGTGCCACCCCACTACACCACTGTGCCGCCCCACTACACCACTGTGCCGCCCCACTACACCACTGTGCCGCCCCACTACGCCCGCCCACTACACCACTGTGCTGCCCACTACACCACTGTGCCGCCCCACTATGCCCGCCCCTACACCCACTGTGCCCGCCCACTACACCACTGTGCACGCCCTACTTTAGTATCACTTTAATGCACAGAATGCACTAAGGTGAAAAACCTTGAGGCTTTAGGCTCCTTTTACAGAAAGTCGCACGATTTGCTACAGAGGACAGCCAGCACTACAAAGAGGGGCGTGTCATCCTGGAGCGCTCTGGTGCGGGAGAGCGAAGGCTTCAAGGAACACGTCCCGTCCGACAATTCCTGAACTCCATCATTCCATTTCCACGTCAAACTCTCTACGACGTCTTGCATACAATGTTACCTTTGTCTCCGAGTCGCATTGATAAGTGGAGGAACTGAGAAGGCCTGGCTCATTATTTCACGTTTTAAGTTATCTGCCACCTCCAGCAAATCTTTCCTACGAATGCTGACAGTTTGATTTCACCCCAATAACCCCCACGAGGGGGAGGGG
Source organism: Lithobates septentrionalis (assembly GCA_037952835.1). Lineage (NCBI taxonomy): Eukaryota > Metazoa > Chordata > Amphibia > Anura > Ranidae > Lithobates > Lithobates septentrionalis. Next base: position 146,425 of record JBBDGP010000746.1, on the reverse strand, counting down.
GCCCTCACCCCCTCTCTGCCAATCTGGCAAATGCCTTATATTATCGATTGTTTGCTCTGATTCTGGACACTCCGTAATTCAGAAACATTAGGGGTGCACCGAATGGAAATTTGAGTGCCGAAACTGAAAATGACATATTTTTAAAATATTCATATTTTTATATACAATTGTATTATATTTGAATTATTACATTTAATTGAGGATATTAATTAATATGAATTTATTGTTAGCCATTATTGGCACCTTTAGTGCAAAAAAAGCTCAGGAAAAATGCAGTCTCTGACCGTCTCTTTTATCATGTCCTCAGTCTCTGACCGTCTCTTGTATCATGTCCTCAGTCTCTGACCGTCTCTTGTATCATGTCCTCAGTCTCTGACCGTCTCTTGTATCATGTCCTCAGTCTCTGACCATCTCTTGTATCATGTCCTCAGTCTCTGACCGTCTCTTGTATCATGTCCTCACTCTGTGACCGTCTCTTGTATCATGTCCTCACTCTGTGACCGTCTCTTGTATCATGTCCTCACTCTGTGACCGTCTCTTGTATCATGTCCTCAGTCTCTGACCCTCTCTTGTATCATGTCCTCAGTCTCTGACCGTCTCTTGTATCATGTCCTCAGTCTCTGACCATCTCTTGTATCATGTCCTCAGTCTCTGACCCTCTCTTGTATCATGTCCTCACTCTCTGACCGTCTCTTGTATCATGTCCTCAGTCCTCTGACCGTCTCTTGTATCATGTCCTCAGTCTCTGACCATCTCTTGTATCATGTCCTCAGTCTCTGACCCTCTCTTGTATCATGTCCTCACTCTCTGACCGTCTCTTGTATCATGTCCTCAGTCTCTGACCGTCTCTTGTATCATGTCCTCAGTCTCTGACCATCTCTTGTATCATGTCCTCAGTCTCTGACCATCTCTTGTATCATGTCCTCAGTCTCTGACCATCTCTTGTATCATGTCCTCACTCTCGTGACCGTCTCTTGTATCATGTCCTCACTCTGTGACCGTCTCTTGTATCATGTCCTCAGTCTCTGACCCTCTCTTGTATCATGTCCTCAGTCTCTGACCGTCTCTTGTATCATGTCCTCAGTCTCTGACCATCTCTTGTATCATGTCCTCAGTCTCTGACCCTCTCTTGTATCATGTCCTCACTCTCTGACCGTCTCTTGTATCATGTCCTCAGTCTCTGACCGTCTCTTGTATCATGTCCTCAGTCTCTGACCATCTCTTGTATCATGTCCTCAGTCTCTGACCCTCTCTTGTATCATGTCCTCATAGGCCTCATGTACACTGCTGTTGGTAAACGATTGTTCAGAGGTAGTTGGATGCTTTTTTTCAGCTGCCCCTGAACTCCTCCAATGTTCTCTTATGTGTACACAGGTTTGTTTAATGTCGTTTTTAGGCAGTTGCGTTTAGAGGCTTTTCTTTGAAGACAAAAAAAATAATTTTAGACGCCAAAGTTTCCGACGTTTCAGACACTAAACGTGGTAGCTCACGTGTCGTTTACAGGCTTTTTTTTTTAATATTTAAAAAAAAAAAAAAAAAAATTCATTTTTGCCTAACGCTTCTAAACGTAAATGCGGAAAAACGGATGTTTTAAATGCGGGTTACTATCTGTCAAGTTAAATCATTCAGGAGAGGTTGTAAAAATGTCCCGTGTACATGAAGCCTATCAGTGTCCGGATCACACAGAGCGCCGATCTCCCGCTGTGTCCCGGGGGCGGGGTTGGAATTCCTCGGGCCGCAGTAACAAAGCCCCGCCTCCTATGATGGACGTCACACTGCTTCAATTTCCCACCACTGGATCAGTGTGCCGTCTATCACAGGGGGCTGCCGAACGATTTAGCTCAGTGACAGAGAGAGAGATCGCCGCTCTGCGTGACAAGGAGGGAGGGGAGGGCTCTGACTGGGGATGACACCCCCGCCATGTGCGCCCCCCTGCCATGTGCGCCCCCCAGGGCGGACCACCCTGTTTTCGGTGCCATTATTGGCACATTTTTTCTTTCGGCCGAATGTAAAAAAAACACCATTTTCGACCAATGTGTTTCAGCGGCCAAAAATTGGGTCCGCCTCTAAAATGTCACTGTCATACCCTCTGCACTCCTCTCCTCTACATACAGTATCTGACAAAAGTAAGTACACCCCTCAGTGACATTTGTGTAAATCTTTTCTTCTTCCTTTTCATGTGACAACACTGAAGAAATGACACTTGTCTATAATGTAAAGTAGTGAGTGTACAGCTTGTATAACAGTGTAAATTTGCTGTCCCCTCAAAATAACTCAACACACAGCCATTAATGTCTAAACCGCTGGCAACAAAAGTCAGTACACCCCTAAGTGAAAATCTCCAAATTGGGCCCAATTAGCCATTTTCCCTCCCCGGTGTCATGTGACTCGTTAGTGTTACAAGGTCTCAGGTGTGAATGGGGAGCAGGTGTGTTAAATTAGGTGCCCCCTCAATATAACTCAACACACAGCCATTAGGGTAAAGGTGATGGACTGGCCAAGCATGTCTCCAGACCTAAACCCTATTGATCATCTGTGGGACATCCCCAAACGGAAGGTGGAGGAGCGCAAGGTCTCTAACATCCACCAGCTCTGTGATGTCATCATGGAGGAGGGGAAGAGGACTCCAGTGACAACCTGTGAAGCTCTGGTGACCTCCATGTCTAAGAGGGTTAAGGCAGTGCTGGAAAATAATGGTGGCCACACAAAATATTGACACTTTGGGCCCAACTTGGAGATTTTCACTAAGGGGTGTACTGACTTTTGTTGCCAGCGGTTTAGACATGAATGGCTGTGTGTTGAGTTATTTTGAGGGGACAGCAAATTTACACTGTTATACAAGCTGTACACTCACTACTTTACATTGTAGCAAAGTGTCATTTCTTCAGTGTTGTCACATGAAAAGATAGAAGAAAAGATTTACACACATGTGACTGAGGGGTGTACTTAATTTTGTCAGATACTGTATATATACTGTACACTCACCGGCCACTTTATTATTTCCCCCTTGCTAGTAGCGGGTCGGACCCCCTTTATTAGATCCCCCATAGAAATCTGGGGTACGGTACCCCACACATCACGGGGTGCTTCATAAATCTCCCTATAAATCCTGTGCTGGACCGACACCAATTATTCCCATCACCATGACGATGATAAACGATTATTGATTGAATGGCTTCTACGATGAAATATTGGAAATCAAACTATTTTGTTTTTTTACTTCTAAATACCCCCCCCAGTGATCATTAAACCCCTCCTCCCCCCAGTGATCATTATACCCCCCCTCCCCCCCAGTGATCATTACACCCCCCTCCTCCCCCCAGTGATCATTACACCCCTCCTCCCCCCAGTGATCATTATACCCCCCCACCCCCCCCAGTGATTATACAGACAGATGTAGCTTTCTTATGGGGGGTGTAATAAAGTGACATTTATTATATGGAGGGGTGATTGATAGTTCTATTGACAATCAGAGGTGTGTATGGTGAGGAATGGTCGGGTAATGGATATATACTATATACCAGAAATAGGTGACCCCCTCCCCTCCCAATCACTGATATATGATGGCAATTGTACCATCCCCCCCAGCAATATAAATCATAGAAATAATGGGGTACGGGGCGCTATAATATCCAATCCTCCAATCCAAAATTGATCAATAAATTAAACAACTCATCATCGTTCACAACATATTTACCCCCCCCCCCCACTGATATATATATCTTTAATATAATTTATAATTTATTTATTATTTTTGGAGTGATCTATATATATATATATATATATATATATATATATATATATATAATAAATGATATGAATGATCGGGGTGATATATATAATTATTATTGGAGTGATCTATATACACATCAGGAGTCCGCTGCTGCCTGATGTCATCACTGGACTCCTCCCCCTACTGCCTTATATGGACTTGTTTACTCCTTATATGCAAATGAGGCAGCTGGCTGGGGCTGCGTCGCCATGACAATAACTGACATGACTGCACTGGACCTCCTATGGGAAGGATTGTGTATGTGACGTTTCTATGATAATATTTCCATCCCATAATAATATCATCCATTCCTTCCTGTCTAAAGACTTCATTCACAAGGCTGGAAGAGTCGGATATTGTGATCCCCCAATAAATTATTGGGGTGATATATATATATTTATTATTGGGGTGATATTGATGAGATATTAGTTATGAATGTGCAATCATTGTGATTTGGGGGAGATAACTGATCAGTATGACTCCTCCCCCTCCCCTCCCCCATTAATAAAAAGCTTTTTTTGCTGCAGTGGACAAGAAATCCAAATAAAAAATAAAATAAAGAAATGTTCTCTTTGTGGGGTGCAGAGGTGACATTTGGGGGAAGTCTTTAGACAGGAAGGAATGGATGATATTATTATGGGATGGAAATATTACCATAGAAACGTCACATACACAATCAGACTGTGATAGAGATCGGAGGGAGAAGGAAGGAGTTTTGTATTCTCTGCAGTTTTGCTGATTATTTGATAATATAATAATGGGGATGATTTGGATAAAGAATATTTATCAGATACGGAATCTTCTGAACACCAACAAAGAAGGAAATGTATTTGTTATACTGGGAGTCTGGATCTTCCAGCACCTGAAATCTCCTTGCTGTATCCAGCCACCCACACCACGCTTATTTTATTGTGTTTTGAATCGATTCTATTTTAACCGCGATTTTTATGGATTGTTTTGATGATGATCTAATAAATGCCAATTGAAGAAAAGCTCCTTTTTCGGATTTACACTATGTGGAGGTTCCTTGTCGTTGTTTCCTTTATGGTCCATGTATGCTGATAAAAACGGTGATCGCGCAGATCTTCAAGAACAGGTTCCAGGCTCCCCCATCCAATGAGGACGTCTTTTGGTGTACAATCCATCCCCATACTGTCACGGGTCACAAGACAGTACAAGCTCGTTTGACTCACCGCCCACGGCTTGTGAGTCCACCAAAGTCGGTAAGAGTATTCTACCTTACTTTTTTCTGGGCCTTTGTGCTGCAAAGTTATCTGCCCTGGGTCCCCCCCCCCCCCTGAATTGGAGTCTCTATAAGGATATCTGCCTCGGCTCTTGAGTTTTTGTACCGTAAGGATATCTGCCTTGGGTCTCGGTGTTTCAACCATACCTTGGAATACATGGACTATATTACCAAGTCTTTATCACTTATATTGGCTTAATGCTCTCATATTACTATTTTGGACAGTTTTCGTATTACATCACCAGTCAAACGTGGACTTTTAAGATTATCACTTATTGATGTATTTTCACTCTATTTTTCATTTTCATTTATATGCACACTTTTTTCAAAAGAAGGAGCACTTTAATTCGTTGTTATATTTGTGATAATATCACGTTGTTAATGTACACATACATTTGGTTTTGACTAAGTTGAGGTTACGGGCCACCTGAGTTTGTGGTTTCACCTCTCCTTACTTCAAAACCCTCCCTTTATTATTTTCACTTTAGCGCTACACTTTTTGTTTACTTTTTACGGAATCTTCTGAACACCAACAAAGAAGGAAATGTATTTGTTATACTGGGAGTCTGGATCTTCCAGCACCTGAAATTCCCACCGAGCGTCGCTATTGGTTAGTGATATTTATATATATATATTTATTTATTGTGTGTGGGGGGGTGACATGCACTGTGATATATATAATGTATACACACATACATACATCACATGTGTGGGGGGGGATGGGGTGACATGCGTTGTGATATATAAAATATATACACACATACATATATCACATGTGTGGGGGGGGAGGGGGTGACATGCATTGTGATATATATAATATACACACACATACATATATCACAATGCATGTCACCCCCCCCCCCCCCACACACACATATATATATATAATATACACACACATACATATATCACAATGCATGTCATCCCCCCCCCCCCCCACATATATATAATATACACACACACTAGGGCTGCAACTAACGATTATATTCATAATCGATTAGTTGGCTGATTATTGTTTAGATTAATCGATTAATGACCTTAAAAAGGAGTGATATATAATTTAGTTAATATGTAAAGTTTTATAAAAAAGGCCATTTATTCTGAAATCTCTCTATATAATGATAAATATAAAGAACCGATACAGGAGATCTCCGGGATACAAAGGGAAGGAGACAACAGGAAGTGAGAGAAATCCTCCCAAAGTGACATCATCCCTGGGTGTCACCAGAACTAGTGTCCCCATTGGAGGATTTCCCCTCTAATTCCTGTTCTGGTGACAACCCAAAATCTGGAATGTTTCTTTCACTTTTGTTGGTAAATAGAGAGAATGAAGCTCCCTAAAGGGGGCACAGACAGCAATAAAAACCTGACAGGGGTTCTAATCCCTCTCCACGCCATCTAACACCAACA
>JBBDGP010000746.1:80000-135000 GCA_037952835.1 Lithobates septentrionalis | reverse complement strand
CACCATGTACTGATTTATAATAGAGGAATATGATGGGGCAGTTTTGATGGGGTAATTCTGATGGGGCAGTTTTGATGAAGTAGTATTTGGGAAGCATAAACAGGGCATGAGCGTTGCTAGGAAACAGTGGTTGTAAACACAAGATGCTGAGACACTCCAAATGCATGTGACTTCATCTGCTAGACTTGATAATGCTTGTAGACTCCTCCCACAGTTTTCACAATACAGAGACAAATAATATACCGAAACGAGCGGATTGTTCCCGATTGGTGTGTTATTACCTTGTGGAATGTTTTGCCGAATGGTCCACGAAATGACGTTTTTACGGCGAAATTGGTCCCATAGGAATGAATGGCGAAATGTTCAAAACTAGAGTGGGAAGTGACAAAAGCTGACAAACCCATGATCAGCCAAAACATTATGACCACCCCATGATCAGCCAAAACATTATGACCGCCCCAAGTAAAAAAAAAAATATTTTTGAAAAAAAAAAAAAATTTTTTAAAAAGTAAAAAAATAATTTTTGAAAAAAAAAATCATTTTTGAAAAAAAAAATATTTTTGAAAAAAAAAAAATTATTTTTGAAAAAAAAAATATTTTTGAAAAAAAAATTTTTTTTAAAAAAAAATATTTTTGAAAAAAAAATATATTTGAAAAAAAAAATATTTTTGAAAAAAAAAAATTATTTTTGAAAAAAAAATTACTTTAAAAAAAATAATAATTTCGAAAAAAAAATTCATTTTTGAAAAAAAAAATTACCTTTGAAAAAAAAAATTACTTTTGAAAAAAAAAATCATTTTTGAAGAAAAAAAAATCATTTTTGATTAAAAAAAATTCATTTTTGATTAAAAAAAATTCATTTTTTGAAAAAAAAAATTACTTTTGAAAAAAATGTTCAGCTCTCTCAGCTAATGATGGAACTTTTTTACTACTATTTATACTTTTTAAAATATTAAGCTTTTTAACACTTTTCACAGTTACTCAAGCCACTCCACCCCACCCAGTTACTCCGCCCACTCCAGTTGTAGAGGCAAGAACACTTTCACAATTTCCCCAGAAATTGTACCTTTTCTAGTTCTTATTCTTATTATTATAGCCAAATTTACCACCCTAACTCCTCCCACAGTTTTTACACTACATAGACAAGTAATATACCGAAACGTGCGGATTGTTCCCGAATGGTGTGCTATTATTTTGTGGAACATTTCGCCGAATGGTTCACGAAATATCGTCATTTTTGCGGCGAAATTGGTCCCATAGGAATGAATGGGGAAACTAGAGTGGGAGATGACAAAAGCTGGAAAATCAGAACATGATTTCTAAACTGCCGCCACTCCCTCATTTTCAAGCCCACCTACACAAATCTTATATCAAAACGTTCAGCTATCCCTGCTGCCACTAAACATGTCCACGGCTAAGCCATAGTCCTGATAGTTTTCACAATATGACCATTTGTTTGCAACTCACGCCGTCCATTGACATTCATTGAAACTACACTCTAGCCCCCTCCAAATTTGAAGGGCAATTTCTAAACTGCGACTGTGCCTTCATTTTTAATATTTCAGAGACATACTATACATCAAAATCTAGGTCTGGGTCTTGTGATTCTCACAATATAAAGATCTTCGCTGTAGGATGTATAGTTTTTAAAATACGGTCATTTGTTTAGAGGTCATTTCAGGAAATTTTAGCCATTAATCAGAGTGCACTGTTAGTGTTTGTTTTGTTGCCATGGTTACCAAAGCTTCTGTTATACACAGGGGGGAAGGTGGCTGGAGCATCTCAGCTGATTACAGAGCCCGGGGGAGGGGACAGACACACCATGTACTGATTTATAATAGGGGAATATGATGGGGCAGTTTTGATGGGGCAGTTTTGATGAAGTAGTATTTGGGAAGCATAAACAGGGCATGAGCGTTGCTAGGAAACAGTGGTTGTAAACACAAGATGCTGAGACACTCCAAATGCATGTGACTTCATCTGCTAGACTTGATAATGCTTGTAGACTCCTCCCACAGTTTTCACACTACAGAGACAAATAATATACCGAAACGAGCGGATTGTTCCCGATTGGTGTGTTATTACTTTGTGGAATGTTTTGCCGAATGGTCCACGAAATGACGTTTTTGCGGCGAAATTGGTCCCATAGGAATGAATGGCGAAATGTTCAAAACTAGAGTGGGAAGTGACAAAAGCTGACAACCCCATGATCAGCCAAAACATTATGACCACCCCATGATCAGCCAAAACATTATGACCGCCCCATGTAAAAAAAAAAATATTTTTGAAAAAAAAAATCATTTTTGAAAAAAAAAAAAAATATTTTTGAAAAAAAAAATATTTTTGAAAAAAAAAATTATTTTTGAAAAAAAAAAATATTTTTGAAAAAAAAATTACTTTTAAAAAAAAAAATATTTTTGAAAAAAAAATATATTTGAAAAAAAAAATTTTTGAAAAAAAAAATTATTTTTGAAAAAAAAATTACTTTAAAAAAAATAATAATTTCGAAAAAAAAATTATTTTTGAAATAAAAAAATTCATTTTTGAAAAAAAAAATTACCTTTGAAAAAAAAAATTACTTTTGAAAAAAAAAAATCATTTTTGAAGAAAAAAAAATCATTTTTGATTAAAAAAAATTCCTTTTTGAAAAAAAAAATTACTTTTGAAAAAAATGTTCAGCTCTTTCAGCGAATGATGGAACTTTTTTACTACTATTTATACTTTTTAAAATATTAAGCTTTTTAACACTTTTCACAGTTACTCAAGCCACTCCACCCCACCCAGTTACTCCGCCCACTCCAGTTGTAGAGGCAAGAACACTTTCACAATTTCCCCAGAAATTGTACCTTTTCTAGTTCAAATTGTGACAGCGCTGAAAGCGGATAATTGTCCTGGGCAGGAAGGGGGGGAAGTGCCGGTATTGAAGTGGTGAATCTTCAACTGCCATAATGCTGCACATGTGATCCGTTATGACAGCAGCCATTGGATGGTTTGACAGTTTGGTTGAGAGCACAACCAATGTGACAGTTAGCATTCCCGACATGCCAGAAATAGAAATGTTTTTTGAAACTGTTAAATCGATGGGATTCCTTCCTCTTTAATACAAGTAGAAAGCGTTTTATTTATAAATAACGCACAGGCACGAGGATGCACTGATGAGTTGGCACTGATATGCAGCACTGATGGACACTTATAGGCAGCACTGATGGGCACTGATTGGCACTGTGGTGGGGACTGTGATGGGCACTGATTGGCACTGTGGTGGGCACTGAGAGACTTTGAGGGGGCACTGCTGGCAGTTGTTGGGCACCTCTCATGGGAGTTGCACTGATAATCAATGTGCTGATTATCAGCACAGACCCCTCCTCTGACAGAGAGAGCTGCCGATTGGCTCTCCCTGTCAGCGCGAACCGAGGAATGCCGTTTCCTGGCACTTCCAGGTTCACGCGATGATCACGTGGCAAGAAGCCTCTGTCAGGACTCCGGTGTCAGGACTCTGCAGCCCTGATACATGGGAGTCAGCGCAGAGGGGGGAGGGTAGAAACTGGTAGGATCAGCCAGCTATTTCATACACAGCACAAGCACTGTGCTCTATAACAGGCTTTAAAGGAACAGGATCTTCTTTAATGGTGCAAAAAAACACACAAAAATATATTTTTTTATAAAAACATTGTTATTGGAGTCCAAAGTTTTAAAAGAAACGGGGGGACAATGAATGTTGTCCACATTTCATAAAGACAATTCAGTGCACATGTACAATATACACATAAAGTAGTTACTGTAACCAGAGTGATGCTTGTTGCTTGACATGTTTCACTTTTCAGCTTCTTCAGGAGCTTATAAAGCAATATGTAGCTACAAAAAGACAATACAATCAAAATAAAAAATAAACAACAATAATTCCAAAAATTTGCATAAAGAATTTTTAGTAATTATGCATGACCGTAAATTAACATTTCTGTTATCAAAGTAAATGTGTATCAAAAAGATATAACAACATAAATATGTTCAATGAATATTAGGGGTGCAACGGATCGTCATTGATCCGTGATCTGTACGGATCGACCTCCGCGGATCGGGACACCCGCGATCCGCAGAGCGCTCTGTGGCCTCGGCCATAGGAAAGGCCGCGGCTTTGGCCTAGCTCCGGAGTGGCGGCCATCTTGGTACACCCGGCGGCCGTTTACCACGTGATCGCTCCGTCAAATGACAAACCGGAGTTATGTCATGACACCGGTTCCTCTCTCCCCTCTGTGTACTGATCTGTACAGTGTAGGGGAGAGTTCGGATGGCAGCAGTGCCAATACTCTGCAATGCCCTGACAATACTCTGCCATACCCTGCCAATACTCTGCCATACCCTGCCAATACTCTGCCATACCCTGCCAATACTCTGCCATACCCTGCCAATACTCTGCCATACCCTGCCATACCCTGCCAATACTCTGCCATACCCTGCCAATACTCTGCCATACCCTGCCAATACTCTGCCATACCCTGCCAATACTCTGCTAATATATTACAGTGGGGGAGATTGTGGATATTACAGTGGGGGAGATTTTTTTTTTGTTGATCCGAACCGTGACTCCTGATCCGAGGAACGATCCGAACCGTCAGTTTTTTGATCCGTTGCACCCCTAATGAATATCCATGAATGTAATCAAGCTAATGCACACTAGTAAAGGGTCCAAAACTGATGTAAGAAGAGGTACCCAGGTCCCCTACAGTGTCCCATCTGATAACAAATAGAGATCATGCACCCATCACCAAGACCAACATACACATAAGAAGGGCTTGAAGATCAAATCTACCAAGCGTATCCTCAAAACTCACCGTATCTGTCAGAACAAAGACATAGCGGCCACCAGGCCAGACGGGACTGGTGGCCCCAGCCACAGAGCCGGCCATGGAGCAGGAGGTGGCTGCTATGTCTTTGTTCTGACAGATACGGTGAGTTTTGAGGATATGCATGGTAGGTTTGATCTTCAGGCCCTTCTTATGTGTATGTTGGTCATGCTGATGGGTGTATGATCTCTATTTGTTATCAGATGGGACACTGTAGGTGTCCTGGGGGATGCTATTTATTAAATATGTCCGCATTCATCATCACGGGTGTTTAATAATAAGAAACAGAAGCACTGCAGATTACTCCACCGCACCTGAAAGTGAAGAATCAGACCCCTTTTTCATTTTAGTGGGTCGGCATAACTGCCAGGCAACCAAAATTTTTATATGAAGGCCATTAGTCATCCCTGTGTCCCTGTAATTTTGAACTTTTCTCTCCATAATTTTATGTTATATATATATAATGTAGGTGAAGGTGCTAAATCTGATTCTTTTTTATTGCAGATGTACGCGGTATTTACTGCAGACACAGCTCACAAGGCAGGACTACCCCAGTGAGCGAGACAGAATATGAAAGCTACATTGAGACTCCCCCAGCATGTGACGTTCACAAGGAGTCCCCACCAGCATGTGACGTTCACACGGAGACTCCACCAGCATGTGACGTTCACACGGAGACTCCACCAGCATGTGACGTTCACACGGAGACTCCACCAGCATGTGACGTTCACACGGAGACTCCACCAGCATGTGACGTTCACACGGAGACTCCACCAGCATGTGACGTTCACACGGAGACTCCACCAGCATGTGACGTTCACACGGAGACTCAACCAGCATGTGACGTTCACACGGAGCCTCAACCAGCATGTGACGTTCACACGGAGCCTCAACCAGCATGTGACGTTCACACGGAGCCTCAACCAGCATGTGACGTTCACACGGAGCCTCCACCAGCATGTGACGTTCACACGGAGCCTCCACCAGCATGTGACGTTCACACGGAGCCTCCACCAGCATGTGACGTTCACACGGAGCCTCCACCAGCATGTGACGTTCACAAGGATACTCCACCAGCATGTGACATTCACATTGAGACACCACCTGAATGTCACATTCATGTTGAGACTACAGCACAATGTGAGGTTCATGTTGAGAACCCACCAAAATACCAGGACAGCCATGTGAATATCTCCTCCCATGAAGATGAGGGCAAGCTTAAAGAAAAGGATAGGCAGATCCTGGTGGTAGGGGACTCTGTTATTAGAGGGACAGAGAGGTCAATCTGTCAGAATGACCGCGATCAACGAACAGTATATTGTTTCCCAATCGCACGAGTTCGGGACATTGCAGATCGGATGGACGGATTGTTGGATGGGGCTGGGGAGGATCCAGTTGTCATGGTACATATTGGAACCAATGACAACATTAGAAGAAAATGGAGCACCCTACAAAATGATTTCAGGGACTTAGGGGCTATATTGAAGAAAAGGACCTCCAAGGCAGCATTTTCAGAAATACTGCCTGTACCTCGAGCCACACCAAGGAGGCAACAGGAGCTTAGGGAGCTTAGCAAGTGGCTGAAGAATTGGTGCAGGAAGGAGGGGTTTGGCTTCATGGAGACCTGGACTGACTTTTCAATGTGTCACTTGCTCTACAGCAGGGATGGACTGCACTTAAATGAGCAGGGTGCAGCTCTGTTGGGAAAGAAAATAACCAAAACGGTGGAAAAAATGTTAAATCCACCACCAGCATGTGACGTTCACACGGAGACGCCACCAGCATGTGACATTAACACGGAGACTTCACCAGCATGGGATGTTCACATGGAGATTCCACTAGCATGTGACGTTCACACGGAGACTCCACTAGCATGTGACGTTCACACGGAGACGCCACCAGCATGTGACGTTCACACGGAGACGCCACCAGCATGTGACGTTCACACGGAGACTCCACCAGCATGTGACGTTCACACGGAGACTCCACCAGCATGTGACGTTCACACGGAGACTCCACCAGCATGTGACGTTCACACGGAGACTCCACCAGCATGTGACGTTCACACGGAGACTCCACCAGCATGTGACGTTCACACGGAGACTCCACCAGCATGTGACGTTCACACGGAGACTCCACCAGCATGTGACGTTCACACGGAGACTCCACCAGCATGTGACGTTCACACGGAGACTCCATCAGCATGTGACGTTCACACGGAGACTCCACCAGCATGTGACGTTCACACGGAGACTCCACCAGCATGTGACGTTCACACGGAGACTCCACCAGCATGTGACGTTCACACGGAGACTCCACCAGCATGTGACGTTCACACGGAGACTCCACCAGCATGTGACGTTCACACGGAGACTCCACCAGCATGTGACGTTCACACGGATACTCCACCAGCATGTGACATTCACATTGAGACACCACCTGAAGGTCACATTCATGTTGAGACTACAGCACAATGTGAGGTTCATGTTGAGAACCCACCAAAATACCAGGGCAGCCATTTGAATATCTCCTCCCATGAAGATGAGGGCAAGCCTAAAGAAAAGGATAGGCAGATCCTGGTGGTAGGGGACTCTGTTATTAGAGGAACAGAAAGAGCAATCTTTAAGAAAGACCGCGATCAACGAACAGTATATTGTTTCCCAGTCGCACGAGTTCGGGACATTGCAGATCGGATGGACGGATTGTTGGATGGGGCTGGGGAGGATCCAGTTGTCATGGTACATATTGGAACCAATGACAACATTAGAAGAAAATGGAGCACCCTACAAAATGATTTCAGGGACTTAGGGGCTATATTGAAGAAAAGGACCTCCAAGGCAGCATTTTCAGAAATACTGCCTGTACCTCGAGCCACACCAAGGAGGCAACAAGAGCTTAGGGAGCTTAGCAAGTGGCTGAAGAACTGGTGCAGGAAGGAGGGGTTTGGCTTCATGGAGACCTGGACTGACTTTTCAATGTGTCACTTGCTCTACAGCAGGGATGGACTGCACATAAATGAGCAGGGTGCAGCTCTGTTGGGAAAGAAAATAACCAAAACGGTGGAAAAAATGTTAAATCAACCACGTGTCATTCACATCGAGACTCCTCCAGCATGCAACGATTCTGTTGAGACTCGGGCAGAATGTAACTTTCCCACTAAGACACCGGCAGATTGTGGCGTTACCACTGAGACTCTGGCAGAATGTGACGTTCATCAGCAGCTTCTGAATCACAGACTCAACTAAAAGTCTAAGGAACCCTCCCAGGGACCAGGTACGGCTTTACCAACACAGGTCCCTACACTGGTGGCGGCTGCCACTCCAGTATCCAGAGGGCCTTCCCATCAGCACTCTATTTCCCTTTCTGGAGCTTCTGAATCACCAACTATGAATGCAAATGGACAAACAAGATGATTGACTGTTCCTAGAAGAAGACTCAACAAAAATTCTAAGGAACCCTCCTGAGGGACCAGGTACGGCTGTACCAACAGAGGTCCCTACACTGGTGGCGGCTGCCACTCCAGTATCCAGAGGGCCTTCCCATCAGCCCTCCATTTTCGTTTTTGGAACTTCTGAATCACCAACTATCAATGCAGCAGGACAAACAAGACAATTGGCTGTTCCTAGAAGAAGACTCAACAAAAAGTCTGAGGAAGCCTCCCTGGGACCAGGTACGGCTGTACCAACACAGGTCCCTACACTGGTGGCGGCTGCCACTCCAGTAACCGGAGGGTCTTCCAATCAGCCCTCTATTTACCTTTCTGCAGCTTCTGCAGAAGCTTTAAGGTTCGACAATATGTCGCCAAAACATAATCACCTGAAGAACAAGGGGGAGTATGCAAGAGGGAGAGAGGGAGGAAAAGGGGGGGGAAAGGTTGGAGAAAGAAGGGGGTGAGGGTTGGGGGGAACCCCCACACCCCTTCCTTACCCCTAACCTCCCTCCCTCCTTTCCTCCCTCTCTCCCTCTTCCATACTCCCCCTCAGGCGTGTGTTGGACCGGCTAAGGGGAGGTTGGAGGCCGGTATTCTTTGGGTGTGTTTTGGAGTGTTATATATATACATAGATTGCAGTTTAGGATAAGTTTGGATTTCTTCTGGAGGCGCTTTGAGTGGACATAATTGATGAACTCCGTTCAGCGGGGGCGGGCCTTGGAGAACAGAGGCCGCATACAGGCAGCACAGAGGCTTAGGGGTTAGCCTTGCAGCACTGGGGTCCATGGTTCAAATCCTGACCAGGACACTGTCTGCATGGAGTTTGCATGTTCTCCCTGTGCTTGCGTGGGTTTCCTCCGGGTACTCCGGTTTCCTCCCACACTACAAAGACATGCTACCTTGCGTTGGTGGTGCAGTGGTGAGCATAGCTGCCTTTCAAGCAGCTGACCCGGGTTCGATTCCCGGCCAACGCCTTCTCCAATACTTGGAGTCCTCAGAGAGAAAAGCGCTATACAAGGGTGGAATGAAGAATGAAGCGAATGTGTGGAATGTTTGAGGAAGAAAATGTTCCCCCAGAATCTATAGAAGGTGAACCCAGCAACTGATAGAAGACGCTTAGGCTGCGATCACACCTAGGCCTTCCGGATCGCGGGCGGAATTACTGCGATTCCAGATTGTGATCCAGTTATTTTCAATGGCACCCCAATCATGGGACAATATTGTCACCTGACAAATCACACAAAAAAAATGGCGGGACGCCTATTTCCCATAGGCCGTCAGGCAACAATCGCGGAAAAATCACGCCTCGATTGGGATGATATTGAAAGTAAAGGGATCGCAAGTGTGTGCTGCGTTTTGCACCGATTCGGGTCCAGAACACCTAGGTGTGACCAAATCCTCGCCGTGTCCATCATACGACAAGAACTTCCTGCACAAACGTCCCCCCAACATGAATAATACACCCATACCCCCAAACATGAATATTACACCCATACTCCCCCATCAGGAATATTACACCGACAAGCCCCAACATGAATATTACACCCATACCCACCCAACATGAATATTACACCGACACCCTCCCAGCAGGCATATTACACCCATACCCCCCCAACATGAATATTACACCCATACCCCCCAGCAGGAATATTACACCGACACCCCCCATCCTGACACTGACGTCCCCCCAGGTATATTACACCGACACCCCCCATCCTGACGTCCCCCCAGGAATATTACACCGACACCCCTCATCCTGACACCCCCCAGGAATATTACACCGACACCCCCCATCCTGACGTCCCCCCAGGAATATTACACCGACACCCCCCATCCTGACACTCACATCCCCCCAGCAGGAATAAGAAAATAAGGATGATCCTCAGCTCCATCTAGTGGTCATAATGCAGTACATGTATGACAGAAAGCTACACAGACCAATAGGGTGGTTAGAGGGTTGGAAAGGGGAGGCCACGACGTGTCCATGCCCAGTAAGTGCCAAAATATTTCCTCTGCTCGGGGGTCCACACTTAAGGCAAGGTGATTTCCATTCTAGCAGCAGCTCTGATAGAAAATAAAGTGTGTCGCTGTGGTGAAGCAGGGGCTGTTATCTGCTAGTACTTACCCTTGGAGGATCTTCGGCAGGCTTTGGCACACAGCGCTCTTTGTTGCTCCACTTCATCTTTCTCTTGATATTCACTTAACAAGGAGCTGAGGTATTCTTCCTGTGACAAGAAGAAGGGAAGACGTAAGAGTCCCTATCCTGGACAAGAAGAGCTCAGCAATCAAGGCTTCATAGCAGGACTCCAGGCAGACCTTAAAGTGGACCTCAGCAACTTTACAAGTCTGAATGAAGAAATAGAATATACCGTATTCTTCTATCCCTACTACAAGTGCAAAAATGTCACTTTTCATCCTGCCGGAAATATACAGAGCTCAGAACTTTCTGCTCTCGTTGTCTCTGGACTGTTTTCAGTCCCAGTTCTCTATGTGGACTACAAAACATCACCTCACTATGTTATAGACAGGGGGGAGTATTCTGTAGTCCAAACACACTTTCTGTCCTACGGTGACGTCTCCATAGATTCAGTACAGTGAGTGTTGTCACCCTAGGACAGGAAGTTACTGGCAGGATCAAAGACAAAGGGAAAAGAAAACAAATGCAGCCACCATATCTAAGGACTGGTCAGCTGAAGTATAGTACATTTTTGTATTTCGGATTCCCCCATAAATCAGTTGGCCCCATCCGTGTACCCCCACAAATCACTTGCCCCATCAGAGTACATATATAGATCAGTTGCCCCATTACAGTGTCCCCATAGAGTAATTGCCCCATCAAAAAGCCCCCATAGATTAGTTGCCTCATCATCGTGCCCCCATAGATTAGTTTCCTCCATCACAGAGCTCAGTGTATCTGTAGGAGAACTCCCTATAGCCTGGCAGGCAGAAGGTGGGAGCTGGCAGGAGAAATGTGCTGCAGGGCACACAGCAGGCACGTGAAGTCATTGGTTGCTAGGCATGCCGGCATTTCTAGCAACCAATGACTTCTGCTCAATGGACCAGGACTTGTGGGCGGTCCGCCATGTTAGTGAAGGCTCCATGAACCTATCAGCCTGTGCAGGAGGTGGAGCCAGGGACTTTATGTGTGAGGAGACTCATCTAATCTCTCGGTGTAGGAGAATTCAGACTGAGGAGTGGGTGGAGCAGAATAGTTAGGGGCGGGGCAAAGGAGTATGACGTAATGTTGTGGGGGAGGTGCTAGGAGAGGGAGCCTGTCACCTGTGCCCTGCCCCCGAGCATAATGCCTGGGTCATGCCCCCCCCTTGTCTTGGCCCCCTGCTTCCAGTCATATGCTCTATTGATCTACTGACCCCCCCCCATAGATCTCCTGCTCTGTATGGACAATCACTCATGCCCAATACTTGGGGAAAAGGAAAAATTGGAACAGGGAACAAAGGAATATAAATGTAAATATGGCGGATCACGGCGTGCCGCGGTGACAACTTTCCACCATATCAGTCTCCGGTCACATCTGCGCGTTCCGGTAATGCGCACAGAAATGCACGTTTCCACGCAATCCCGGAACACGCAAAAATATCTGCCTCACGCTTGTAGTGCCATTTATTGTAAATGTCCCCCCAAAACGTGAGACCCCATTACAAGTAATGTGGCAAAATGCATGGGAAATAAAACAAAGCGCAACGCGTCATGAGATACTTTGTCAGGCTTGTGGGGCATAGGGCAACGCACTGAAATCAATGGGGGGCGCTATGCTTGTTGGGGGTTTGTCATCCAGGTGTATGTCAGAGGAGTGACTGGGACCGGCATTGGTGTCAGCGGACGCTCTATTAACCCCAACATTGGTGTCAGCGGACGCTCTATTAACCCTCAGCATTGGTGTCAGCGGACGCTCTATTAACCCTCAGCATTGGTGTCAGCGGACGCTCTATTAACCCTAAGCATTGGTGTCAGCGGACGCACTATTAACCCCGGCATTGGTGTCAGCGGACGCACTATTAACCCTCAGCATTGGTGTCAGCGGACGCTCTATTAACTCCCGGCATTGGTGTCAGCGGACGCACTATTAACCCTCAGCATTGGTGTCAGCGGACGCTCTATTAACCCCCAGCATTGGTGTCAGCGGACGCACTATTAACCCCCAGCATTGGTGTCAGCGGACGCACTATTAACCCCCAGCATTGGTGTCAGCGGACGCACTATTAACCCCCAGCATTGGTGTCAGCGGACGCACTATTAACCCCCAGCATTGGTGTCAGCAGACGCTCTATTAACTCCCAACATTGGTGTCAGTGGACGCACTATTAACCCCCAACATTGGTGTCAGCGGACGCACTATTATCCCCGGCATTGGTGTCAGCGGACGCATTATTAACCCCCAGCATTGGTGTCAGCGGATGTACTATTAACCCCCAGCATTGGTGTCAGCGGATGCACTATTAACCCCCAGCATTGGTGTCAGCGGATGCACTATTAACTCCCAGCATTGGTGTCAGCGGATGCACTATTAACTCCCAGCATTGGTGTCAGCGGACGCATTATTAACCCCCAGCATTGGTGTCAGCGGATGCATTATTAACCCCCAGCATTGGTGTCAGCGGATGTACTATTAACCCCCAGCATTGGTGTCAGCGGATGTACTATTAACCCCGGCATTGGTGTCAGCGGACGCACTATTAACCCCGGCATTGGTGTCAGCGGACGCTCTATTAACTCCCGGCATTGGTGTCAGCGGACGCACTATTAACCCTCAGCATTGGTGTCAGCGGATGCTCTATTAACCCCCAACATTGGTGTCAGCGGACGCTCTATTAACCCCCAGCATTGGTGTCAGCGGACGCACTATTAACCCCCAGCATTGGTGTCAGCGGACGCACTATTAACCCCCAGCATTGGTGTCAGCGGACGCACTATTAACCCCCAGCATTGGTGTCAGCGGACGCACTATTAACCCCCAGCATTGGTGTCAGCGGACGCACTATTAACCCCCAGCATTGGTGTCAGCAGACGCTCTATTAACTCCCAACATTGGTGTCAGTGGACGCACTATTAACCCCCAACATTGGTGTCAGCGGACGCACTATTATCCCCGGCATTGGTGTCAGCGGATGCACTATTAACCCCCAGCATTGGTGTCAGCGGATGCACTATTAACTCCCAGCATTGGTGTCAGCGGACGCATTATTAACCCCCAGCATTGGTGTCAGCGGACGCACTATTAACCCTCAGCATTGGTGTCAGCGGATGCTCTATTAACCCCCAACATTGGTGTCAGCGGACGCTCTATTAACTCCCGGCATTGGTGTCAGCAGACGCACTATTAACCCTCAGCATTGGTGTCAGCGGACGCTCTATTAACCCCCAGCATTGGTGTCAGCGGACGCTCTATTAACCCCCAGCATTGGTGTCAGCGGACGCTCTATTAACCCCCAGCATTGGTGTCAGCGGACGCTCTATTAACTCCCAACATTGGTGTCAGTGGACGCTCTATTAACTCCCAACATTGGTGTCAGTGGACGCACTATTAACCCCCAACATTGGTGTCAGTTGACGCACTATTAACCCCCAACATTGGTGTCAGCGGACGCACTATTAACCCCCAGCATTGGTGTCAGCGGACGCTCTATTAACCCTTTCATGACTAAGCCTATTTTTGAAATTTGGTGTTTACAAGTTAAAATCCATATTTTTTGCTAGAAAATTACTTAGAACCCCCAAACATTATATATATTTTTTTAGCAGAGAATCTAGAGAATAAAATGGAGATTGTTGCAATATTTTATATCACACGGTATTTGTGCAGCGGTGTTTTAAACGCAAATTTTTGGAAAAGGGACACTTCCATGAATTTTAAAAAATCCAAACAGTAAAGTTACCCCAATTTTTTTGTATAATGTGAAAGATGATGTTATGCCGACTAAATAGATACCAAACATCTCACGCTTTATAATTGCACGCACACGTGGAATGGCGACAAACTATGGTAGCTATGAATTTCCATAGGCGACGCTTTAAATTTTTTTTACGGTTACCAGGTTAGAGTTACAGAGGAGGTCTAGGGCTAGAATTATTGCTCTCGCTCTGACGATCGCGGCGATACCTCACATGTGTGATTTGAACACCGTTTACATATGCGGGCGCGACTTCCGTATGCGTTTTCTTCGCTGCGCGAGCTCGCGGGGACGGGGGCGCTTTAAAATTTTATTTTTTTTTTTATTTATTTTATTTATTTTTAGACTTATAAATTGTGTTTTTAAAAAAAGTTTTTTTTTTTTACTTTTATTGCTGTCACAAGGAATGTAAACATCCCTTGTGACAGTAATAGGTGGTGACAGGTACTCTTTATGGAGGGATCGGGGGTCTAAAAGACCCCCGATCCCTCCTCTGCACTTCAAAGTATTCAGATCGCCGAAAAGGGCGATTCTGAATACTGTATATTTTTTTAAATTCGGCGCCATTGGCAGCCGAGTAAACGGGAAGTGACGTCATGACGTCGCTTCCGCGTTTACATTGAGAAGGCTGGAACGAAGCCGCCTGGGACAGCCGATTGGACACCGGGCTTCCCGATCGCACGGGAGGCCCGGTAAGAGCGGCGGGATGTCCCCTCCCGCTCCTCCGGTATAACAGCCGAGCGGCTTTTAGCCGCATCGGTTGTTATATACGGGTAGCCGATCGCCCGCTCTAAACAACGGTACCGGGATGATGCCTGGTATAACCCCGGAAAGCCGAGTACGCACATCTGCGTACGGTCGGCGGGAAGGGGTTAACTCCCAACATTGGTGTCAGCGGACGCTCTATTAACCCCGAGATTCAGTGATGTCCCCTGGTATCACCCCCCCCCTCGAGATTCAGTGATGTCCCCTGGTATCCCCCCCATCCATACTTGTCAGGCTCCATGATGAATCAGACAGCCTCAGGTGACGCTGACCAAAAAAGTACACAATGGATTCCATCTGCTTCTGGTGGTCACAAATCTGCAGAATCAGAGAGCTGAACCTCCAGGAGAGGAAGTCCTTCATCTTCTGGGGGGCGGAGACACTGCATGAAAGGGGGGGAAATACAAAACCACATCAGGAAGTAAATCGACATTATTTCCTATATATCATTATTATTCACAATAAATATACATTTTATATGGATGTGAAACCATTTCCAGGTGTGTCAATGTCCCAGAGACACACCCCCAGAGACACACCCCCGAGACACACCCCCAGAGACACCCCCCCAGAGACACCCCCAGAGACACACCCCCAGAGACACAACCCAGAGAAACACCCCCAGAGACACAACCCCAGGGATACACCCCAGAGACACACCCCCAGAGACACAACCCAGAGAAACACCCCCAGAGACACACCCCCAGAGACACCCCCCCCAGAGACACACCCCCCAGAGACACACCCCCCCAGAGACACAACTCAGAAACACACCCCCAGGGATACACCCCAGAGACACACCCCCAGAGACACACACCCCAGAGACACACCCCCCAGAGACACACCCCCAGAGACACACCCCCAGAGACACACCCCCAGAGACACACCCCCCCAGAGACACACCCCCAGAGACACACCCCCCCAGAGACACAACTCAGAAACACACCCCCAGGGATACACCCCAGAGACACACCCCCAGAGACACACACCCCAGAGACACCCCCCCCAGAGACACACCCCCCAGAGACACACCCCCAGAGACACACCCCCAGAGACACAACTCAGAGACACACCCCCAGGGATACACCCCAGAGACACACCCCCAGAGACACACCTCAGAGACACACCCCCAGGGATACACCCCAGAGACACACCCCAGAGACACAACTCAGAGACACACCCCCAAGACACCCCCCCCCAGAGACACACCCCCAGAGACACACACCCCAGAAACACAACCCAGAGAAACACCTCAGAGACACACCCCCAAGACACCCCCCCCCCAGAGACACAACTCAGAGACACACCCCAGGGATACACCCCAGTGACACACCCCCAAAAATACACTCCAGAGACACCCCCCAAAAATACACTCCAGAGACACACCCCCTGGGATACACCCCAGAGACACACACCCTCCTTACACTGGTGGTCATGGCAGTACCTCTTTACACTGGTGGTCATGGCAGTACCTCCTTACACTGGTGGTCATGGCGGTACCTCCGTACACTGATGGTCATGGCGGTACCTCCGTACACTGATGGTCATGGCGGTACCTCCGTACACTAGGGGTGCAACGGATCGTTGCCGATCCGTGATCCGTACGGATCCCCCTCCGCGGATCGGCACACCCGCGATCCGCGGAGCACTTTTCGGCCTCAGCCATAGGAAAGGCCGCGGCTTCGGCCTAGCTCCGGAGCCGGCGGCCGTCATAGTACACCCGGAAGTGGCCACTGTCTGGACAGGAAGTGACGTTTCGTCGCCGCCATCTTGCTACACCCCACACTCCTGCACAGTACAATAATGATAGAGTGAGAAGGGGGCAAGCAGACATCTTGTTACACCCACCGGAGTTTTGGATTTAAAAGCCATTTTCAACACAAAACTGAGCTTATATGCACAAATACTGTATTTATGCATATAAGCTCGGTTTTGTGTTGAAAATAGCTTTTAAATCCAAAACTTCGGTGGGTGTAACAAGATTTGTGTGTGTTTTTTTTTTTTTTTTTTTGCTGACTCTGATCCGAGGATCGATCCGATCCGTGAGATTTTTGATCCGTTGCACCCCTACCGTACACTGATGGTCATGGCGGTACCTCCATACACTGATGGTCATGGCAGTACCTCCATACACTGGTGGTCATGGTAGTACCTCCATACACTGGTGGTCATGGCAGTACCTCCATACACTGGTGGTCATGGCAGTACCTCCATACACTGGTGGTCATGGCTGTACCTCCATACACTGGTGGTCATGGCAGTACCTCCATACACTGGTGGTCATGGCAGTACCTCCATACACTGGTGGTCATGGCAGTACCTCCATACACTGGTGGTCATGGCAGTACCTCCATACACTGGTGGTCATGGCAGTACCTCCATACACTGGTGGTCATGGCAGTACCTCCGTACACTGATGGTCATGGCAGTACCTCCTCACACTGGTGGTCATGGCGGTACCTCCGTACACTGATGGTCATGGCAGTACCTCCGTACACTGGTGGTCATGGCAGTACCTCCGTACACTGGTGGTCATGGCAGTACCTCCGTACACTGATGGTCATGGCAGTACCTCCGTACACTGGTGGTCATGGCAGTACCTCCGTACACTGGTGGTCATGGCAGTACCTCCGTACACTGATGGTCATGGCAGTACCTCCGTACACTGATGGTCATGGCGGTACCTCCGTACACTGGTGGTCATGGCAGTACCTCCGTACACTGGTGGTCATGGCAGTACCTCCGTACACTGGTGGTCATGGTAGTACCTCCGTACACTGGTGGTCATGGTAGTACCTCTGTACACTGGTGGTCATGGTAGTACCTCTGTACACTGGTGGTCATGGCGGTACCTCCGTACACTGGTGGTCATGGTAGTACCTCCGTACACTGGTGGTCATGGTAGTACCTCCGTACACTGGTGGTCATGGCAGTACCTCTGTACACTGGTGGTCATGGTACTACCTCCGTACACTGGTGGTCATGGTAGTACCTCCGTACACTGGTGGTGATGGCAGTACCTCCGTACACTGGTGGTCATGGTGGTACCTCCTCACACTGGTGGTCATGGTAGTACCTCCTTACACTGGTGGTCATGGCAGTACCTCTGTACACTGGTGGTCATAGTAGTACCTCCTTACACTGGTGGTCATGGTAGTACCTCCTCACACTGGTGGTCATGGTAGTACCTCCGTACACTGGTGGTCATGGTAGTACCTCCGTACACTGGTGGTCATGGTAGTACCTCCGTACACTGGTGGTCATGGTAGTACCTCCGTACACTGGTGGTGGGTGAATTCTTTATTCTGATTCCATAGAACAGTATGAGTCCCACAGGAACTCTGGAACATCATATACCTTTTCTGAACACAGTGGACTTTTGATTCTTGGTGGCACAGAACGCCCTTCCAGAGATGAGATATTCTGGAGATTTCCGCTGCACTCCTGACAAGCCGCCATCTTCCTTTTAGGGAAGAGAGGTTTCCGGCTCACCACTCTCCCGTTTTTGCACAGAGTCTTTCTAATGGTTGAGTCCTGAACATTCACCTGAGCCGAGGCCAGAGAGGCCTGCAGTTCCCGGGACCAGGCAGAAGGCTTCTTCTTGACTTCACTGATGATGATCCTTCTGGCCTGGGGGGAGATTTTCGCAGGACGACCCCTCCTAGGTAGATTCACCACCGTTCCAAACTTCTTCCACTTGGTGAGAATGGCTCTGACCGTAGTCCGATTGAGGTCCAGGTCCTTGGAGATGGTGGTGTAACCCTGTCCAGACTGATAGACTTCAGCCACCTTTCTCTGAAGGTCTGCCGAAATCTCACTGGAGCGCGACTCCCCGCACTCCGACAACTCCGCATGTCCTGGCAAAGGTTCAAACAGATAAAGATTAGAGGCTCAGTCATAGACTATAGTGGGGACATTAGAGTGTCAGCTCCTGGGCTCAGTCATAGACTATAGTGGGGACATTAGAGTGTCAGCTCCTGGGCTCAGTCATAGACTATAGTGGGGACATTAGAGTGTCAGCTCCTGGGCTCAGTCATAGACTATAGTGGGGACATTAGAGTGTCAGCTCCTGGGCTCAGTCATAGACTATAGTGAGGACATTAGAGTGTCAGCTCCTGGGCTCAGTCATAGACTATAGTGAGGACATTAGAGTGTCAGCTCCTGGACTCAGTCATAGACTATAGTGAGGACATTAGAGTGTCAGCTCCTGGGCTCAGTCATAGACTATAGTGGGGACATTAGAGTGTCAGCTCCTGGGCTCAGTCATAGACTATAGTGGGGACATTAGAGTGTCAGCTCCTGGGCTCAGTCATAGACTATAGTGGGGACATTAGAGAGTGTCAGCTCTTGGGCTCAGTCATAGACTATAGTGGGGACATTAGAGTGTCAGCTCCTGGGCTCAGTCATAGACTATAGTGGGGACATTAGAGAGTGTCAGCTCTTGGGCTCAGTCATAGACTATAGTGGGGACATTAGAGTGTCAGCTCCTGGGCTCAGTCATAGACTGTAATGGGGACATTAGAGTGTCAGCTCCTGGGCTCAGTCATAGACTATAGTGGGGACATTAGAGTGTCAGCTCCTGGGCTCAGTCATAGACTATAGTGGGGACATTAGAGTGTCAGCTCCTGGGCCCAGTCATAGACTGTAATGGGGACATTAGAATGTCAGCTCCTGGGCTCAGTCATAGATTGTAATGGGGACATTAGAGAGTGTCAGCTCCTGGGCTCAGTCATAGACTGTAATGGGGACATTAGAATGTCAGCTCCTGGGCTCAGTCATAGACTGCACTGGGGACATTAGAGTGTCAGCTCCTGGGCTCAGTCATAGACTGCACTGGGGACATTAGAGTGTCAGCTCCTGGGCTCAGTGATAGACTGTAATGGGGACATTAGAGTGTCAGCTCCTGGGCTCAGTCATAGACTATAGTGGGGACATTAGAGTGTCAGCTCCTGAACTCAGTCATAGACTATAGTGGGGACATTAGAGTGTCAGCTCCTGGGCTCAGTCATAGACTGTAATGGGGACATTAGAGTGTCAGCTCCTGGGCTCAGTCATAGACTGCACTGGGGACATTAGAGTGTCAGCTCCTGGGCTCAGTCATAGACTATAGTGGGGACATTAGAGTGTCAGCTCCTGGGCTCAGTCATAGACTATAGTGGGGACATTAGAGTGTCAGCTCCTGGGCTCAGTCATAGACTATAATGGGGACATTAGAGTGTCAGCTCCTGGGCTCAGTCATAGACTATAATGGGGACATTAGAGTGTCAGCTCCTGGGCCCAGTCATAGACTGCACTGGGGACATTAGAGTGTCAGCTCCTGGGCCCAGTCATAGACTGTAATGGGGACATTGGGGTGTACATATACAGAGAGTACACAGGTCACATCTCTATATCTGGGTATATACGGGGGATATAGTATATAGAGATTAGGGGTGCAACGGATCAAAAAACTCACAGTGCGGATCGTTCCTCAGATCAACAAAAAAAAATCTCCCCCACTGTAATAATATATTAGCAGAGTATGGAAGAGTATATATATATATATATAGGACAATGGATATATAGTACATACAGAGATTACACAGGTCACATCTCTATATCTGGGTATATATGGGGTATATAGTATATAGAGATACATATAGGACAGTGGATATATAGTATATACAGAGTACATACGTCACACCTCTATATCCGGGGATTCCTGTGAGGAATCAGTCAGATTCGCGCTCTTTACTCGGCTCCGCCCCTTTCTCCCGACATGCCTCGCGCTCCTCCTCTTCCCGCAGTTGCTATGATGAAGATTAGAGCGTGCCCGCGGGTGACGGACAGGTGGGCGGGCTAATCAGTAGCAGCGTGGCGGCCAATGAGCGGCGCGGAGGAGCAAGTTGTCGGCCAATGAGCGTCGCGGAGGAGAAAGAGGACGGCCAATGAGGGGGGCGGGTAGAGCGCGCAGTAGGCGGTGATTGTGTGACCCCTCCCCCCACATGGCACATAAGAAACATGACAGCCCTTCCAACACCGGAGCACCGCCGGGGGACCAAGATGGAGCCGATCCCACACCGCCTCTTCCTGCAGACCTTCAAGAGCAGGGGTCTCAAACTGGCGGCCCTCCAGCTGTTGCGAAACTACAAGTCCCATGAGGCATTGCATGGCTGACAGTTACAAGCATGACTCCCTCAGGCAGAGGCATGATGGGGCTTGTAGTTCCGCAACAGCTGGAGGGCCACCAGTTTGAGACCCCTGTTCAAGAGTCAGTATACCTCAGTCAGTCACCTCTTTTCCCTGCTTAGTTATGCAGCGGCTGCACACAGACATGTCTCAGCTATCCTGTGACCACCGACATCTGTCACATACAAGGGCTGGGCAGCGGGCGCTCTGTGATTGGCTGTGCAGGCGGCGGACATGTCTGTGATTGGCCCGGTGGAGGTGGTGACTGGTCACGTGGGGGCGGGGCTGGACTGTGGGTGGTCTTGTCAGCGCCCCTCCCTCTCTGTCAGCCCACCCCCCCCCTCTCTGTCATCCCATCCCCCCCCCCCCCCCCAATAAATAAACTTAGGCTTTAAGGGGGCAAGGGCAGGTAGGTCAGTGCATGTCAGATAGGTAACACCCCCCTCCATACAACCCCACCGTCTGCTGCACCATCACCCCCCCCCCCCCCCCGGTGCTGGGCTCTGATTTCGGGCTGAAGCCCCTGGTATTTTTGCTACCTAGCAACGCCCCTGCCCCTCCCCCACCTATATACTATCTATATACCCCTCCCACCACTTATATACTATCTATATACCCCTCCCACCACTTATATACTATCTATATACCCCTCCCACCACTTATATACTATCTATATACCCCTCCCCCACCTATATACTATCTATATACTCCCCTCCATCTATATACTATCTGTATACTCCCCCCACCTATATACTCTCCATCTATATACCCCTCCCACCACTTATATACTATCTGTATACTCCCATACCTGCCTATATACTATCTATATACTTCCCTCCCCCACCTATATACTATCTATATTCCCCCATCCCTGCCTATATACTATCTATATACTCCCTTCCCCCAGCTATATATTATCTATATACTTCCCTCTCCCCCCATATACTATATACCCCTCCTCTCCCCTCACCTATATATATATCCCCCTATATACTATCTATATACCCCTCCCCCACCTATATACTATCTGTATACTCCCCACCTATATACTATCTGTATACTCCCCTCCCCCACCTATATACTAAATATATACCTTCTTCCCCCAACTATATACTATCTGTATACTCCCCTCCCCCCACTATATACTACACAGCTCTTCCTGCAGGGCATACAGGAGAGTCAGTGTAATATATATAATATATACACACAGCAGAAATCTCGCTGTGGTAAGAGAGGTATAGAGCCAACCCTGTCCTGGGCAGACGTTCATGTTCCAGGATTGTCCACCATTTATCTGCACCTAGAGGTGTCCCCCTGGGATCTAGAGGTGTCCCCCTGGGATCTAGAGGTGTCCCCCCCTGGGATCTAGAGGTGTCCCCCCCTGGGATCTAGAGGTGTCCCCCCCTGGGATCTAGAGGTGCCCCCCCCCTGGGATCTAGAGGTGTCCCCCCCTGGGATCTAGAGGTGTCCCCCCCTGGGATCTAGAGGTGTCCCCCCCTGGGATCTAGAGGTGTCCCCCCCCCTGGGATCTAGAGGTGTCCCCCCCTGGGATCTAGAGGTGTCCCCCCCTGGGATCTAGAGGTGTCCCCCCCTGGGGTCTAGAGGCGTCCCCCCCCCCCCTGGGGTCTAGAGGCGTCCTCCCCCTGGGGTCTAGAGGCGTCCTCCCCCTGGGGTCTAGAGGCGTCCTCCCCCTGGGGTCTAGAGGCGTCCTCCCCCTGGGGTCTAGAGGCGTCCTCCCCCTGGGGTCTAGAGGCGTTCCCCCCCCCCTGGGGTCTAGAGGCGTCCCCCCCCCTGGGGTCTAGAGGCGTCCCCCCCCCCCTGGGGTCTAGAGGCGTCCCCCCCCCCCTGGGGTCTAGAGGCGTCCCCCCCCCCTGGGGTCTAGAGGCGTCCCCCCCCCTGGGGTCTAGAGGCGTCCCCCCCCCTGGGGTCTAGAGGCGTCCCCCCCCCTGGGGTCTAGAGGCGTCCCCCCCCTGGGGTCTAGAGGCGTCCCCCCCCCCCTGGGGTCTAGAGGTGTCCCCCCCCCCTGGGATCTAGAGGCGTTCCCCCCCCCTGGGATCTAGAGGCGCCCCCCCCCCCCTGGGATCTAGAGGCGTCCCCCCCCCCTGGGATCTAGAGGCGTCCCCCCCCCCCTGGGATCTAGAGGCGTCCCCCCCTGGGGTCTAGAGGCGTCCCCCCCCCCCTGGGGTCTAGAGGCGTCCCCCCCCCCTGGGGTCTAGAGGCGTCCCCCCCCCCTGGGGTCTAGAGGCGTCCCCCCCTGGGGTCTAGAGGCGTCCCCCCCCCCCTGGGATCTAGAGGCGTCCCCCCCCCCCTGGGATCTAGAGGCGTCCCCCCCCCCCTGGGATCTAGAGGCGTCCCCCCCCCCCTGGGATCTAGAGGCGTCCCCCCCCCCCGGGGTCTAGAGGCGTCGTCCCCCCCCTGGGGTCTAGAGGCGTCCCCCCCCCCCTGGGGTCTAGAGGCGTCCCCCCCCCCCCTGGGGTCTAGAGGCGTCCCCCCCTGGGATCTAGAGGCGTCCCCCCCCCTGGGATCTAGAGGCGTCCCCCCCCCTGGGATCTAGAGGCGTCCCCCCCCCCTGGGATCTAGAGGCGTCCCCCCCCCCCTGGGATCTAGAGGCGTCCCCCCCCCCTGGGATCTAGAGGCGTCCCCCCCCCCCTGGGATCTAGAGGCGTCCCCCCCCTGGGATCTAGAGGCGTCCCCCCCCTGGGATCTAGAGGCGTCCCCCCCCTGGGATCTAGAGGCGTCCCCCCCCTGGGATCTAGAGGCGTCCCCCCCCTGGGATCTAGAGGCGTCCCCCCCTGGGATCTAGAGGCGTCCCCCCCCTGGGATCTAGAGGCGTCCCCCCCCTGGGATCTAGAGGCGTCCCCCCCCCCCCTGGGATCTAGAGGCGTCCCCCCCCTGGGATCTAGAGGCGTCCCCCCCCTGGGATCTAGAGGCGTCCCCCCCTGGGATCTAGAGGCGTCCCCCCCTGGGATCTAGAGGCGTCCCCCCCCTGGGATCTAGAGGCGTCCCCCCCCTGGGATCTAGAGGCGTCCCCCCCCTGGGATCTAGAGGCGTCCCCCCCCTGGGATCTAGAGGCGTCCCCCCCCTGGGATCTAGAGGCGTCCCCCCCCTGGGATCTAGAGGCGTCCCCCCCTGGGATCTAGAGGCGTCCCCCCCCTGGGATCTAGAGGCGTCCCCCCCCTGGGATCTAGAGGCGTCCCCCCCCTGGGATCTAGAGGCGTCCCCCCCCTGGGATCTAGAGGCGTCCCCGGAGGAGGAGGATGGATTAGACCTCCTAACCTCACGGTTGAACCACTTACTATACAGGTTTATCTCCAATTCCAGGAATGGTGTAGTAGAGTAGAGTGCATGCTCTGGTGGCTCGGTGGGATCGGTATACCCACATCTATGCCTTTCCTCCCTGAGACTCCTTCCTAGTTTGCATTGCAGGAAGGGGAGGGAGGATATTCTGGTGATCCTCATTGTCTTAGACTGACCCTCGTGGATGTAGTACTCTGACCTGAAAAGGAGGACACTGTGATTTGGTCGGATTGCCTGGCTCTTTTTTCTTACTGACCAATTTTGTATCCTGCTTCAGGATTGCTGGATTCAATGACATGGGGTTGGGGTAACCATAATTCGAAGCCCAAGTCCTGAGGGACATCTCTGAATTCTTCATTCCCTGATGCTGAAAGCCAGGAATTCTCCTTCTCACCATGACTATCACCATACATGGAAGGATTGACGTGAGGTCAATTCTCCATGGGAAGGATCTTTACCTCCTTTACAGATGAGTTTGGACCAGCATTTGGCCCTCAGCAACCTCAAGGCTTTGCTCTTACTAGTTCTAGAGACCAATATGTTCTCTCCCTTGTGACTCCGAGGGATCTGAGTCTGGTTCGTGGTACCCACTGAATCCCTTTCCCCTCTCACCCTCATGGTGGGTGATCCTTTCTGCCATCATCTTTCTGAGATCCAACTCCGGTTCTTGGAGAGGATCCCTCCTCCTTGTCTGGATGTGATTCAGGCTGCGGGAGATAGCTCTCGTGTCCACTGCTTACTTCAGACTGACTCTCTCCTGGTCATTCCAGATGGTCCCTGGGAAGGTGGACCGGTCCTTGGTGGCTCATACAGTCCATTATCCAGGCTTCTGGTCCTATGAATCGGCTTCCTCTGTTTACCATCCAGGGGACTCTACGAGATCTGAGTGTTTCTTGGGCTCTTAGCATCACACTGCTCTTCCAAGATGTGTGAGGCCGCCACCTGGTTCTCTGTTCATCATTTCCAGGTTCTCCCCGGTGGGCTTGTGGCCTCCTCTGATGCCAGCTTCTGGTGCAAGATGGTTCGGTTGGCTCTGATCTGTAGGCAGTCCCAGTCCTGTTGTCCTCGGTGAACCTATTTTTAGGGTTTTGTTGTCTCTCAGTGGACAGGACTGAAAAATAGATGTGCTGTGTCACTCAGGGAAGAAGAGGAATGTATGGTGAGTACAGAGTCCTCTATTATCAGGTCCTCGTAGAGCGGACTCCATTAGTGTTTATTCTGACTGTAGGTGGTGTCTTTATTTCAGACTTATATTGTGTATATCTTCTCTGCTGGCTGGGTGGTCTCAGAGGGGAAACGCCCTTTTGGCAAGTCTCTGCAGCGGCAAGCCACCATTCTACTGGGAGCTTCAAACCTGGACTGTGTGAGCCTAGACAACCACGGTGAGTCCCACCACTCCTGACCCAATGGTGAGGGCACCACGCTGGAGGGGTCTTCCCATCTGATCACATGGCTGTTTCCTGTCATTACAGAAGACCTTGTAGCACATCACCTGATCCAGCAGATGATTGACAAGGACCCTCAGACACACCCGTCCGCCGCCCCCCCCCCCCCTCTCCCCCGAGGAGCCCTACTCAGAGCGTCCTACCATCACAGAACAGCCAGGCTCCACTCGCTCACATTGTACATACGTGCTGTTCTCTGTCACCATGACTGGTCACCTACACAGATTCTCCCATTAGTAGGTGTGAGAGAATCTCTGCTGAATGACTGCAATGAGAAATAATATTGTAATATACTCTAACAGAGGAACAGCAAAGTGCAGCCACTGTACTGACCATGGAGAAGAAGCTGTATGTGTGACACCCCCACCCCCGTATCTATAGATCTGGGCAGAGGGAGTGCGCTAGTATTAGATTGTGTATATCTGATCAATCGGAGTTTGTGGGTTCCCCAGCTCTGGAGTCTCGCTGCCCCCCTATTTGGTGGAATGTTGGATCCAATGAGCAGCCATTACTGGTCTCCCTGGACACAGCTCACCGGGACAATGCCGTGTCGCCTCTCGGTGACTCGTCTGTTACAAATCAGATTCATTCTCTCCACTTCCTGCAGGACGTCAGCGACCGAATAGAGAAAGAGGCTCTGAATCAAGCGATCGTCAGACAGCTGGAGAGAGGAGGAAGAGATGTGGTGAGGCTGGACTGGAGGGAGCACATCACCCTTCCACTGCAGACAGGTAACCAACTCCACCACACCACCACCATAGGTACCAGATGTGCCATACGGGACATGGAGCGTACAAAGTGCCAGATTACCAGCTCTGCTGTATGGTACAGGGCCTGACTCTACCAGATTACCAGCTCTGCTGTATAGTACAGGGCCCGACTCTACCAGATTACCAGCTCTGCTGTATAGTACAGGGCCTGACTCTACCAGATTACCAGCTCTGCTGTATAGTACAGGGCCTAACTCTACCAGATTACCAGCTCTGCCGTATAGTACAGGGCCCGACTCTACCAGATTACCAGCTCTGCCGTATAGTACAGGGCCCGACTCTACCAGATTACCAGCTCTGCCGTATAGTACAGGGCCTGACTCTACCAGATTACCAGCTCTGCTGTATAGTACAGGGCCTAACTCTACCAGATTACCAGCTCTGCCGTATAGTACAGGGCCCGACTCTACCAGATTACCAGCTCTGCCGTATAGTACAGGGCCCGACTCTACCAGATTACCAGCTCTGCCGTATAGTACAGGGCCCGACTCTACCAGATTACCAGCTCTGCTGTATAGTACAGGGCCCGACTCTACCAGATTACCAGCTCTGCTGTATAGTACAGGGCCAGACTCTACCAGATTACCAGCTCTGCCGTATAGTACAGGGCCCGACTCTACCAGATTACCAGCTCTGCTGTATAGTACAGGGCCCGACTCTACCAGATTACCAGCTCTGCTGTATAGTACAGGGCCCGACTCTACCAGATTACCAGCTCTGCCGTATAGTACAGGGCCTGACTCTACCAGATTACCAGCTGTGCCGTATAGTACAGGGCCCGACTCTACCAGCTGTGCCGTATAGTACAGGGCCCGACTCTACCAGCTGTGCCGTATAGTACAGGACCCGACTCTACCAGCTGTGCCGTATAGTACAGGACCCGACTCTACCAGCTGTGCCGTATAGTACAGGGCCCGACTCTACCAGATTATGACTGACCTCAGAGGTAGGTAGGAAGTGAACAGTCATTGCCGATAACCAGTAGATAAGCTCTCTTCTCTTGTAGATCTCAGGAAGTTCTGCAGTTACAAGGGCCAATCGGTGAGGATCTTCTGCGGGTGTTACGTGATAAGGTAAGTGGCATTCAGAGCCGGGGGGAGGGGCGTCGAGTAGAAGGTGAGCTGCTGGAAGAATTACAGCCCGAGGTGCAGGATACTCTGGGGGGCGTCCCTGATGACTTTGTCCGCTATTTTACCTCCCGATTCTCAGGACTTACCTTCTCATGGGCTTATGTAGCCATCAGAGACTGTTTCACCCCTATTACACCCCGGACTCCTCAGAACCGGCACTCGGCTCGCAGCCTCCAGATGAGACGTGAAATGTGCGCTGATTTCTGCTCATGGCCCGAAGACATTGCAGCGTGCCTTAGACTGCCCTCCCTTGGCTCTCCTGTAGAGGGCGACACACGCTGGGTGTGGGAGGAGAGACCTTCCTTCCAGCGCCATTTGGTATTCTTTCATATTGCATTATGGAAAGGGTATCGCCTCCTCAGTCTGGGAGGGGCTTTGCGCTATTGGTTGCTGGTGCTGGAGGGGGCGGGCACAGATGAGAAGCGGTTAGTGGTAATGAGGTTTTATTTTTTTACCACATTGAAGGGTTTTTATTCATGAAGTGTCAGCTCCTATGGGTCAGCCATGCTTGCTCAGGTTTTATGGGTGAAGTTCAGTGTTCTACCCAGAATCCTCAGTGTCAGGGGGCGGGGTTTACGATCGGTATTTATACGGAGGTGCCGGAAAGCCGTTCCCGCCATCGCTGCGCTCTGCAGAGAAGAATCATTTTCTGGTTCAGTTTTATTGACTTTTTTTATTGATAAGGAAACTCGGGAAATGGAAATATTTTATATTTTTAATCAGTGAAGCACAATGGGTTCAATTCTCAAAGGTAAGACCCGGAGGAAGATCCTTATTTCCAGAGAAGTGATCGTATTTTCAGCTGAGCTCAGCCAATGAGAGGTGAGAATTACTGTCACATGACTGAAAATAAAGATCCGGGAGAGAGAGGAGATCGTATTGTGTGTTGGAGAACACCGGGGATCTATACGGGGATGTGATGAGCGGGAAGCGGAGATGTGGGGTGAGAAGAGCGGGGAGGGTCCGGAGATTTCATCACACACCGGAGAGAAAACACACCGGAGGAACCGACTGACATTCCCTGGAATTGTATATTTGCTGCCACCCTATGGAGGGAGAGGGAACTGCAGTCCCCGGAGCTGTGTGTGCTGCCACCCCATGGAGGAAGAGGGAACTGCAGTCCCCGGAGCTGTGTGTGCTGCCACCCTATGGAGGAAGAGGGAACTGCAGTCCCCGGAGCTGTGTGTGCTGCCACCCTATGGAGGAAGAGGGAACTGCAGTCCCCGGAGCTGTGTGTGCTGCCACCCTATGGAGGAAGAGGGAACTGCAATATGCTTTGACTGCCAGTCCTTGCTTTGTGTCCCCCCTGTGGAGGAGGAGGGAACTGCACGTATTTCCAGGGCTCCTCTGTTGTCGGATCGGTGAAGGTATTCTGGGATTTATCGGTGTTTCTGATTTACAATCTTCCCCAAGAAATCTTATTGGTTGCTGTGGGGGAGGGGGGAATTACTACAACTGAAACAAGAGAGGCAACCAATCAGCTTCCATTTTCAATATTTGCTATGGACACACTGATTCTCCTCCCTGCCAATCGGGAAGCGGGTCTGAGATCTGTTTTTCAAATTGGTTGAAAGGAGAAGCATTCCAATTGGCTGAGGAGGAGGGGGGAGGAGACGCACAGCGGAAGCAGCCGTGATGCTAAGAAGGAGAGTGGGGGAGGGGAAGTCGCTGCCAATCGCCTGGAGGGAAGCCCTGCCCACCGTACATGGGGTAAGTTCTGGGCTCCTGACCAGGGGGGGGGGGGTTTGTGCCCCCCCTAAAAAAAAAAAAAAATTGCCGCCACTGCAAATTACAATCT
The DNA here is from genome assembly GCA_037952835.1 of Lithobates septentrionalis. NCBI lineage: Eukaryota > Metazoa > Chordata > Amphibia > Anura > Ranidae > Lithobates > Lithobates septentrionalis. The sequence goes on along the minus strand of JBBDGP010000746.1, from coordinate 105,444 downwards.
GATTGTACAATCTCCAGATAGATCTACTAACACCTCTGTACTGCAAGAGCTGGATGATCTAGTTATAGGTCCTCATATGACATCATTTTATTTTGTATGAACTCTCCTCCATCACTGCCCTCCTCTCCTCTCCTCCATCACTGCCCTCCTCTCCTCTCCTCCATCACTGCCCTCTCCTCCACCATCACTGCCCTCCTCTCCTCTCCTCCACCATCACTGCCCTCCTCTCCTCTCCTCCACCATCACTGCCCTCCTCTCCTCTCCTCCACCATCACTGCCCTCCTCTCCTCTCCTCCTCCATCACTGCCCTCCTCTCCTCTCCTCCTCCATCACTGCCCTCCTCTCCTCTCCTCCTCCATCACTGCCCTCCTCTCCTCTCCTCCTCCATCACTGCCCTCCTCTCCTCTCCTCCTCCATCACTGCCCTCCTCTCCTCTCCTCCTCCATCACTGCCCTCCTCTCCTCTCCTCCTCCATCACTGCCCTCCTCTCCTCTCCTCCTCCATCACTGCCCTCCTCTCCTCTCCTCCTCCATCACTGCCCTCCTCTCCTCCACCATCACTGCCCTCCTCTCCTCCACCATCACTGCCCTCCTCTCCTCCACCATCACTGCCCTCCTCTCCTCCACCATCACTGCCCTCCTCTCCTCCACCATCACTGCCCTCCTCTCCTCCACCATCACTGCCCTCCTCTCCTCCACCATCACTGTCCTCCTCTCCTCCACCATCACTGCCCTCCTCTCCTCTCCTCCACCATCACTGCCCTCCTCTCCTCTCCTCCACCATCACTGCCCTCCTCTCCTCTCCTCCTCCATCACTGCCCTCCTCTCCTCTCCTCCTCCATCACTGCCCTCCTCTCCTCTCCTCCTCCATCACTGCCCTCCTCTCCTCTCCTCCTCCATCACTGCCCTCCTCTCCTCTCCTCCTCCATCACTGCCCTCCTCTCCTCTCCTCCTCCATCACTGCCCTCCTCTCCTCCTCCATCACTGCCCTTCTCTCCTGGAACTGGAAAGCTTCATATTCTCAGCTCGCTTCAGAAAAGGGGGGGGGGGGGGGGGAGTGTTTGGAAAAACTTCATCTGGAACTCTTCAGTAATCTTTGGAAAGCTAATCTGAGGCACTTCTGATGGGCTGAAGGAGGATAGAGATATATATATATATATATATATATATATATATATATATACACACACACAATCCGTCCTACTTCCATCCAACTTGAATGAATAGGATATTACTTTGATCCGACTTTGTGATGATCGGACTTTTCCTTTGACCAATCAAAACAATCCCAGAGTGATATAAATTTTTCCTGCGGATGTCGCATGTCGGATGTCCCATGTCGGATGTCGGATGTCCCATGTCGGATGACGAGGATCCGACTTCAATGATCTTCAATGGGCTGAAGTCGGACCAAAGTAGTTCAGGGAGGATTTTCAAAGTCGGACCAGTTAAGACTCCCATAGAGAATCATTGATTTGCACAAGTCATGTGACATGAGCCCCCAATGTCAGATCGTTTGTTGTACCGCTGTGATCCCGACCTAAATCTGTGATCGGCCGGCCATACACGGGTCACATTTCCAAAGAATTTTCCTTCAAAAATCTTATCTAAGAATTTCCGTTCGTATTTCGCACCATTAGTGGTGATGCAGCAACAGATGATTTTCATGCGGCCATCAAATTCGAGGAATCGGACATGTTGAAGATTTTTAGAAAAATGAATGATTTTCTAATCAATGATGGGAGAATCGTACGAGAAATGTGCAAGAAAAGAGAATTCCTGGAAAGAACAGGAGGTGAAATGGAAGACTCGGTTGGTCGAATTCCGAAATCAATGGTGGCGCCATCAGATCACAAAATGCACAAATTATCTGATTTTCAAAACAAAATTCTTTCAAAAATTTGATCGTGTATGGCCAACCTTAGTGAGCACTTCTCCTTTGCCGAGATAATCCATCCACCTCACAGGTGGGGCACATCAAGATGCTGATTAGACAGAATGATTATTGCACAGGTGTGCCTTAGGCTGTCTACAATAAAAGGCCCCTCTGAAATGTGCAGGTTTACTGTATTGGGGGGCCGAAAACCAGTCAGTATCTGATGTGACCACCATTTGCCCCACACAGTGCAGAACATCTCCTTCCCATAGTTATCAGGTTATTGATTGTGGAATGTTGGTCCTCAATGGTTGTGCCAAATTACAAAAAAAAAAAAAGATCCGGGTCCTCATGTAGCCCATCATGGTTTGAGCCGAATGTCAGGCTGGACTTGGGTCAGTATTGCCGGGAATAATCGGAGTTTGTGAATTAAAGATGATTTCTGTCTCGGGATATTTTCTGTTATTAGAAATGAATTATAAATGGTTGAGAGATGTTCGGGCTCTGCCCAGATTATGAGCAGAGAGCGGTAACCCATGGCAACCTGTCAGGTGACCTCTTTTATAAGTTTGCATTCTTGCTGCTTGTTGGTTACTGCTCTCTGCCCAAAGTCCCCAGATTACCTGGTATTAAAGTAATTACCACTTCTATCCATTGGTGGCAGCACCGTGACATTAATATTATGTGTATGGTAATATAGGGGGAGTCATACCAGCTCTAACCACCAGGTGGCAGCAGAGTACCAGTAAAATGCGTATGGTAATATAAGGGGAGTTACACCAGTTCTGACTACCAGTAATATTAGGTGTGGAGCAGTATAGAGGGGAGTCATACTAGTTCTAACCACCAGGTGGCAGCAGAGTACAAATAATATTAGGTGTGGGGTAATATAGGGGGAGTCATACCAGTTCTTACCACACGGTGGCAGCAGAGTACCGGTAATATGTGTATGGTAATATAGGGGTAGTCATATCAGTTCTAACTAACAGGTGGCACCAGAGTACCGGTAGTATTGTGCATGGTAATATATGGGGTCATACCAGTTCTAATCACAAGGTGGCAGCAGAGTAATGGTAATATCATGTGTATGATAATATAAGGGGAGTTATACCAGTTCTAACCACCAGGTGGCAGCAGAATAGCGGTAATATAGGGGGAGTCATATTTGTCCATACCACAAGGTGGCAGCAGAGTATCGGTAATATTATGTGTATGGTATTATAGGGGGGGGTCATACCAGTTCTAACCACCAGATGACAGCAGAGTACCGGTAATATTGTGCATGATAATATAGGGGGAGTCATTCCAGTTCTTGCCACCAGGTGGCAGCAGAGGACCAGTAATATGTGTATGGTATTATAGGGGGAGTCATACCAGTTCTAACCACTAGGTGGCAGCAGAGTACCAGTAGTATTATGTGTATGGTATTATAGGGGGAGTCATACCAGTTCTAACCACTAGGTGGCAGCAGAGTACCAGTAATATTATGTGTATGGTATTATAGGGGGAGTCACACCAGTTCTAACCACTAGGTGGCAGCAGAGTACCAGTAATATTATGTGTATGGTAATATAGGGGGAGTCACACCAGTTCTAACCACAAGGTGGCAGAATATGGGTTGCGATCCTGAACACAATGGTGGATGTACGTTGCACAATACATTCTGCCGCCATTTTGGAGTGGAGAAAATTGCACTTAAGATGCTGAGCCCAGCTGATGTCTCATCATAAAGGTTACTCGGGGGGGGGGGGGGTTGCACGGCTACCATTTTGTTGAGGACCGTAGCATATTTTCTCTTCTACAAAATGGCGGCATACATCGCATACCTAGTCCACCGCCGTTCTCCAATGGGGAAAGTTGTTTTGGTTCTCCGGATAATGGCAGCCATAGAGGACATCTCTGCTGTGACTACAGAGAGGAGAGAAATGCTGCAATCCTCAATCTTCACTTTCTGTGCGTGTCCCGCTCTGCTGTCCAATCACATAGAAGAAAACCACTGCGGTCCTCAACAAATGACGGCCAGGGTGGACCATTTCTACACAACCATTATATATACTCAGCACTCCCTCCATATTATTTATTGTCCTCAACTCTGACCAATCACAACCACCAGATGGCAGCACAGTGCTGGTACTATTATGTGTATGATATAATACAGGGGAGTCCTACCACCTCCGAACACTGGATGGCAGCAGAGTAAGATCCCTTTCATACGGAGCCATCCCTCCGTTAGTGCTAAAGCGCTGATTTTCGGACTCTAGCGGGGCACTTTTAAACCAAAAAAAGGTTAAAAACTCATTCCAGGGGGTTTTGGGAGCACTTATTACAGCGCTCCCGCCCCGCCCCAAAGATGCTGCTTGCAGGACTTTTCGGAACGTCCCACAAGAGTGCCGCCCCGGTGTGAAAGAACACACTGCAGTGAATGAGAGGCCGTCTTCAGGTGCTTAGCAGAGGCTATTTCTATCACTAAAACGCCTGGAGACTGCCCCAGTGAAAAGGGTCTAACAGAAATGTGTATGAAAATTCATTAATGTCATACCAGGTTCAACCAAAGGGTGGCAGCAGAGTGGTGGTGATGTATGTATGGTAATATAGCGGGAGCACTGCCAGTGTATATCCACAAGGTGGCAGCAGAGTGGTGGTGATGTATGTATGGTAATCTAGGGGGGCGCACCACCAGTGTATATCCACAAGGTGGCAGCAGAGTGACGGTGATGTATGTATGGTAATCTAGGGGGGCGCACCACCAGTGTATATCCACAAGGTGGCAGCAGAGTGACGGTGATGTATGTATGGTAATATAGGGGGAGCACCGCCAGTGTATATCCACAAGGTGGCAGCAGAGTGACGGTGATGTATGTATGGTAATCTAGGGGGGCGCACCACCAGTGTATATCCACAAGGTGGCAGCAGAGTGATGGTGATGTATGTATGGTAATATAGGGGGAGCACCGCCAGTGTATATCCACAAGGTGGCAGCAGAGTGACGGTGATGTATGTATGGTAATCTAGGGGGGCGCACCACCAGTGTATATCCACAAGGTGGCAGCAGAGTGACGGTGATGTATGTATGGTAATATAGGGGGAGCACCGCCAGTGTATATCCACAAGGTGGCAGCAGAGTGACGGTGATGTATGTATGGTAATCTAGGGGGGCGCACCACCAGTGTATATCCACAAGGTGGCAGCAGAGTGGTGGTGATGTATGTATGGTAATATAGGGGGAGCACCGCCAGTGTGTATCCACAAGGTGGCAGCAGAGTGACGGTGATGTATGTATGGTAATATAGGAGGAGCACCGCCAGTGTATATCCACAAGGTGGCAGCAGAGTGACGGTGATGTATGTATGGTAATATAGGAGGAGCACCGCCAGTGTGTATCCACAAGGTGGCAGCAGAGTGACGGTGATGTATGTATGGTAATCTAGGGGGCGCACCACCAGTGTATATCCACAAGGTGGCAGCAGAGTGAGAAAAAGACCCCAAAAAAACATGTAGCAATGAAAAGAAGAAAGGCAATATTAAGTCTCACCAAGAATATGTGATGAGAATAAAGTGTCAGTATAGAGACTGGTGAGATAAACCACAAGGGACATTAACCACTTGCTTACTGGGCACTTAAACCCCCCTCCTGTCCAGACCAATTTTCAGTGTTTAGCACTGTCGCACTTTGAATGACAATTGCGCGGTCATACAACACGGTACCCAAATGAAATTTTTATCATTCTTTTCCCACAAATAGAGCTTTCTTTTGATGGTATTTCATCACCTCTGCGGTTTTTATTTTTTGTTAAAAAAATTGAAAAAGAATTTTTTTAAAAAAAATTATATTTTTTTTAATATTTTGTTATAAATTTTTGAAAACAGGTAATTTTTCTCCTTCGTTGATGTACGCTGATGAGGCGGCACTGATGGGCACCGATAGGTGGCGGTGATGGGCACTGATGGGTACTGCTAGGTGGCACTGATAGGTGGCACTTGTGGGCATTGATAGGTGGCACTTGTGGGCACTGTGGGCAATGACAGATGGCACTTGGAGGCACAGATGAGGCATCTGTGCCTCCTTCCTCTTCGGGACCGATGTCCCTTTGACATAAGCCGGTGATCGGCTTTTTTTTCCTCCTCCCGCTGTCAGCGTGAGGAGAAAACGAAACCGATCACCGAGTTTTGTTTACATCATGTGATCAGCTGTCATTGGCTGACAGCTGATCACATGGTAAGGGGCCGGGACCGGCCCCTTACTCGGATCTGTGATCATCCGAGTCTCCGTGACTCGGTGATCACAGCGCGTGCCCTGCAGGGTGTGTGCGGTGCGCGTGCACAGGGGAGGACGTCCCATGACGGCCTCCCGGAGATGGAGGTCCGCGCTGTAGCCGTCATTCGGCCCGGACCTCAAGTGGTTAAACATAAGATGGAGGAATGCTCCAGGAAGGTGCAGCAGTGTCTCAGGAATGAAAACAAGCGGAAGTGTCAGCTCAGTGAAGGTGAACTATAAGTACCAGCAATGAGCCACAGGTGACCACCAACGTCACGCAGCGTAATCAAAAGGGGGAGGCGGCGCCTGAGCGGCAATTGGCGCTCAAACCTCCTCGTGGTGTATGCAGATTAACCACTTCAGCCCCGGACCATTTGGCTGGCCAAAGACCGGAAGACTTTTTGCGATTCGGCACTGCGTCGCTTTAACTGACAATTGCGCGGTCGTGCGACGTGGCTCCCAAACAAAATTGACGTCCTTTTCCCCCCACAAATAGTTTTCTTTTGGTGGTATTTGATCGCCTCTGCGGTTTTTATTTTTTTGCGCTATAAACAAAAATAGGGAGCACCAATTTAAAAAAAAAATGCATTGTTTTTTACTTTTTACTATAATAAATATCCCCCAAAAATATATAAAAAAACTTTTTTTTCCCTCAGTTTAGGCCGATACGTATTCTTCTACATATTTTTGGTAAAAAAAAAATCGCAATAAGCGCATATTCATTGGTTTGCAAAAAAGTTATAAAATTGCATTGATTACTGTAAAAATGTCACTGGCAGTTAAGGGGTTAACCACTAGGGGGCAGTGAAGGGGTTAAGTGTGTCCTAGTGCGTGTTCTAACTGAAGGGGGAGGGGACTGTGTGTGATCGCGACCGCCGGGCACTCGCATCGGCTCCGTTGGCGAGCAGGCGGTGCGCACGCGCCCCCTATTGGCCGTCTATGTTACTGACTTAACATGACGGCGATTCGCGCAGCCGGACCATGTTGCCGCAGTACAACTGAGGCGGCTGGTCGGCATGCGGTTAAGCAAACAACGTGTCGGCGCACGGCATCATGAATGACGCCACCCTCGTCCTGGGGGGCGCAGCGTCAACCCTCAGCGAGTGCCTACCTGTCCCCCCCCATGGTAAAATAGAGAGGGGAGGGCCCTGGTGCGTGTCGCAGCTCCCCGGCATTCCTCGATCTTATGTTTAACCACTTGCTTACCGGGCACTTATACCCCCCTTCCTGCCCAGGCCATTTCTCAGCTTTCAGAGCTGTCACACTTTGAATGACAATTACTCGGTCATGCTACACTGTACCCAGATGAACATTTTATCATTTTTTTCACACAAATGGAGCTTTCTTTTGGTGGTATTTAACCGCCACTCGGGCACTGATGGGTGGTATTGATAGGTGGCACTGGTGATGAGGCACTGATTGGTGACATTTATAGGTGGCACTGTGGGCACTGTTAGGTGGCACAGAAGCCTCTGCAGAGGCTCTTCTTGATCGGGACCGATGTCCCTCTCACAGCCGCCGGTGATCGGCTTTTCTTTTTTCTTCTCACGCTACGAGCATGAGGAGAAGAAATAGGCGATTACCGGCTCTGTTTACATCACACGATCAGCTGTCATTGGCTGACAGCTGATCACATGGTAAGGGGCCCGGATCGACCCCTTACTCCGATCTGTGATCAGCCGAGTCTCATAGACCTGCAGGGGGCGCGCAGGCCGATCGAGCACGGGAGGACGTCTATGGACGCCCTCCCGGCAAAGTACGCCCGCGCTATACCCAAAAGACGGGAAGGGGGTCCCTTGTGGTTTATATTACCCACTCACCAGTCTCTATACTGACACTTTTTTCTCATCACTTATTCTTGGTGAGACTTACTATTTCTTTTTTATGTACTTGGCCTTCTCTTCATTGCTACACAGTTTTTTGGGTTACCATTCTTCTTTTTCTCTTTTCCTTTCTATGGTTTATCAGTTGTGGAAGCATTTTATTGATACAATATCAATCTTTACAGATACTCTTTGGAAATTTAGCACCAATTCTCTATCCCGGCTGATTATTGGAGAGTTCATGCCAATGCTTACTGATGTTGCCACAGTTATTACCACCTCAGCTCCCCGGGGGGGTGACTTCTCCTACAGTGCCTCCAGCCATTCTTATCATCAACACATTTTTTTACCCACATGTTAAGGTTAGGTAAGAGCATTTGGGATCCATTGTTGTCCCCCCCCCTTTTTTTTTATCCTTACCCCCTTTTTTTATCTACCGTCATACTACTTTGGCATTTTTACTCTATTATAGATACGTCCAATCTGCATCTTCTTGTGATGAGTGGCAATATGCCCACGAAACGCGTAGAGCTCTCCTACGATGCCACCTCACGGTAACCATGTGCAATATTTGAATTTTATTATTATTATTTTATCATAATAAATCATTCCCATTACTTTTTATCATGTTTACATATTACTATGTTTGTTTGCTCCAGGTATACATACATTCGGTCCATTACAATGTGTATCATGTTGTTATAATTGTGTACATATTTATGAATTATTTAGATATTTATTGTGACTTATCATATATTATATTTCTACTGTTTTATGTATATGTGTGCTCATATGAAATAAACAGTTCCTATCGTATAATCATTGGGTTCTTCATTTTAGCCATGTGCTTCATATAAAGTCCCATTACCCCCTCTTTCTTTCAATATGTACCAGGGATGGAGGTATATGAATTTACTAGCCATGGCCTCATATAAAGTCCCAATCTCTTTCTTCTTCGTTTTCACCACCAGTATATATCCACAAGGTGGCAGCAGAGTGACGGTGATGTATGTATGGTAATATGGGAGGAGCACCGCCAGTGTTTATCCACAAGGTGGCAGCAGAGTGACTGAGATATAGGGGGAGCACCGCCAGTGTTTATCCACAAGGTGGCAGCAGAGGGACTGAGCTATACAGTAATATAGGGGGAGCACGGCCAGTGTGTAGAGGGATGGATGTATATTAATATAAGGAGCGCACTGTCATTGTTTATCCACAACGTGGCAGCAGAGTGGCAGTGAGCTACAGGGGGTATAACACCCCCCTCCCCCCCCCCACTGAAAATAATTGCATTTAATAGAATTATGAAGAACATATTGTATATCTATAACCCGTGTATGAGAGTCTTTCCTTTTCAGTGATATGTATATCTTATGTAAATTAAATTTCTTCATATAATTCATGTTTATTTACAAACCTTTACAATTGAAAAGATATTGGTATAAAAAAAATGAAAATAATCGCATTTTGTTGCTTTGCAGCCTGAAATGAAGACAGACACAGTTTGTTTTATTCAGCTGTATTTACTCAACTTATAAAACATCCAAGTGAAGGATAGAACACCGATATGTCAGAGAAAACAGCATCACTGAGTTGGAAAAAGGATCTCCCCTGGAATATACCACCGCAGGGAAGGGGGGGGGGGGTGACCCTTATGTATATTGTATATACATAAATAAGGGTAGGAGAATGCTTCCTTCATACATATATATATATATATACACACACAGTACACGCATGTATGTTTGAACTTTGGGGGCACACCCTGATGTAATAGGCTGCGGACGCCCATGAGGTTATCCTTCTGGTGTGGGGCCAGTTGAAGAAGTTGGCCTCCAGCCATGAGGGGGCGTATATCTCACACAACATATGGTGTTATCTTGATTTCACAGCCGGGCACCCACTGCGCATGCGTGAGCCGTGCCGTGACTGGCCGCACAATCATCTGGGACCTGTCACGTGTCCCAGATGATTGGCTAGAGGGATGGGGGAGGGGTGATCTTCCTTCCTGCGCTGAGGGAAGTGACAACAGGCGCTGAAAGAGGCAGACTACGAGGGACCCCCTAGCAACAGGCATTAAAGAGGTGAGTAAAAAAAAATTTCTCCAAATATTTTTTTTAACCACTTCAGCCCCGGAAGGTTTTACCCCCTTTCTGACCAGAGCACTTTTTACAATTTGGCACTGCGTCGCTTTAACTGCTAATTGCGCGGTCATGCAATGCTGTACCCAAACGAAATTTGCGTCCTTTTCTTTAGAGCTTTCTTTTGATGGTATTTGATCACCTCTGCCGGTTTTATTTTTTGCGCTATAAACGTAAAAAGACCGAAAATTTTGAAAAAAATGATATTTTCTACTTTTTGTTATAAAAAAAATCCAATAAAAACTCAATTTTAGTCGTACATTTAGGCCAAAATGTATTCGGCCACATGTCTTTGGTAAAAAAATGTCAATAAGCGTATATTTATTGGTTTGCGCAAAAGTTATAGCGCCTACAAACTAGGGTACATTTTCTGGAATTTACACAGCCTTTAATTTATGACTGCCTATGTCGTTTCTTGAGGTGCTAAAATGGCAGGGCAGTACAAAACCCCCACAAATGACCCCATTTTGGAAAGTAGACACCCCAAGGAAATTGCTGAGAGGCATGTTGAGCCCATTGAATATTCATTTTTTTTGTCCCAAGTGATTGAATAATGACAAAAAAAAAAAAATTACAAAAAGTTGTCATTAAATGATATATTGCTCACACAGGTCATGGGCATATGTGGAATTGCACCCCAAAATACATTTAGCTGCTTCTCCTGAGTACGGGGATACCACATGTGTGGGACTTTTTGGGAGCCTAGCCGCGTACGGGACCCCGAAAACCAATCACCGCCTTCAGGATTTCTAAGGGCGTAAATTTTTGATTTCACTCCTCACTGCCTATCACAGTTTTGAAGGCCATAAAATGCCCAGGTGGCACAAAACCCCCCCAAATGACCCCATTTTGGAAAGTAGACACCCCAAGCTATTTGCTGAGAGGCATGGTGAGTATTTTGCAGCTCTCATTTGTTTTTGAAAATAAAGAAAGACAAGAAAAAACATTTTTTTTTCAATTTTCAAAACTTTGTGACAAAAAGTGAAGTCACCCCCCATTCTACTTGTATGGATCACTCCTGATATAAATATCCCCCCCCCTTCTACATGTATGGATCATTCCTGATATAAATATCACCCCCTCTTCTACATGTATGGATCATTCCTGATATCATAAATATCACCCCCCTTCTACATGTATGGATCATTCCTGATATCATAAATATCAACCCCCTTCTACATGTATGGATCATTCCTGATATTATAAATATCACCCCCTTCTACATGTATGGATCATTCCTGATATCATAAATATCACCCCCCCCCCCCCCCTTCTACTTGTATGGATCATTCCTGATATCATAAATATCACCCCCTTCTACCTGTATGGATCATCCCTGATATCATAAATATCACCCCCTTCTACATGTATGGATCATTCCTGATATAAATATCACCCCCCTTCTACATGTATGGATCATCCCTGATATCATAAATATCACCCCCCTTCTACATGTATGGATCATTCCTGATATCATAAATATCACCCCCCTTCTACATGTATGGATCATTCCTGATATAAATATCACCCCCCTTCTACATGTATGGATCATTCCTGATATCATAAATATCACCCCCCTTCTACATGTATGGATCATTCCTGATATCATAAATATCACCCCCTTCTACCTGTATGGATCATTCCTGATATCATAAATATCACCCCCTTCTACATGTATGGATCATTCCTGATATCATAAATATCACCCCCCTTCCACATGTATGGATCATTCCTGATATAAATATCACTCCCCTTCTACATGTATGGATCATTCCTGATATCATAAATATCACCCCCCTTCTACATGTATGAATCATTCCTGATATCATAAATATCACCCCCCTTCTACATGTATGGATCATTCCTGATATAAATATCACCCCCTTCTACATGTATGGATCATTCCTGATATCATAAATATCACCCCCTTCTACATGTATGGATCATTCCTGATATAAATATCACCCCCCCTTCTACATGTATGGATCATTCCTGATATCATAAATATCACCCCCCCTTCTACATGTATGGATCATTCCTGATATCATAAATATCACCCCCCTTCTACATGTATGGATCATTCCTGATATCATAAATATCACCCCCCTTCTACATGTATGGATCATTCCTGATATCATAAATATCACCCCCCCTTCTACATGTATGGATCATTCCTGATATCATAAATATCACCCCCTTCTACATGTATGGATCATCCCTGATATCATAAATATCACCCCCCTTCTACATGTATTGATCATTGCTGATATAAATATCACCCCCCTTCTACATGTATGGATCATCCCTGATATCATAAATATCACCCCCCTTCTACATGTATGGATCATTCCTGATATAAATATCACCCCCTTCTACATGTATGGATCATTCCTGATATCATAAATATCACCCCCTTCTACATGTATGGATCATTCCTGATATAAATATCACCCCCCTTCTACATGTATGGATCATCCCTGATATCATAAATATCACCCCCCCCCCCCCTTCTACATGTATGGATCATTCCTGATATCATAAATATCACCCCCCTTCTACATGTATGGATCATTCCTGATATCATAAATATCACCCCCTTCTACCTGTATGGATCATTCCTGATATCATAAATACCACCCCCCTTCTACATGTATGGATCATTCCTGATATCATAAATATCACCCCCCTTCTACATGTATGGATCATTCCTGATATCATAAATATCACCCCCTTCTACATGTATGGATCATTCCTGATATCATAAATATCACCCCCTTCTATATGTATGGATCATTCCTGATATAAATATCACCCCCCTTCTACCTGTATGGATCATTCCTGATATCATAAATATCACCCCCTTCTACATGTATGGATCATTCCTGATATCATAAATATCACCCCCCTTCTACATGTATGGATCATTCCTGATATCATAAATATCACCCCCCTTCTACATGTATGAATCATTCCTGATATCATAAATATCACCCCTTCTACATGTATGGATCATTCCTGATATCATAAATATCACCCCCCTTCTACATGTATGGATCATTCCTGATATCATAAATATCACCCCCCCTTCTACATGTATGGATCATTCCTGATATCATAAATATCACCCCCCTTCTACATGTATGGATCATTCCTGATATCATAAATATCACCCCCTTCTACATGTATGGATCATTCCTGATATAAATATCACCCCCTTCTACATGTATGGATCATTCCTGATATCATAAATATCACCCCCTTCTACATGTATGGATCATTCCTGATATAAATATCACCCCCCTTCTACATGTATGGATCATTCCTGATATAAATATCACCCCCCTTCTACATGTATGGATCATTCCTGATATAAATATCACCCCCCTTCTACATGTATGGATCATTCCTGATATAAATATCACCCCCCGTCTACATGTATGGATCATTCCTGATATCATAAATATCACCCCCCTTCTACATGTATGGATCATTCCTGATATCATAAATATCACCCCCTTCTACATGTATGGATCATTCCCGATATCATAAATATCACCCCCCTTCTACATGTATGGATCATTCCTGATATCATAAATATCACCCCCTTCTACATGTATGGATCATTCCTGATATCATAAATATCACCCCCCTTCTACATGTATGGATCATTCCTGATATCATAAATATCACCCCCTCTTCTACATGTATGGATCATTCCTGATATAAATATCACCCCCTTCTACATGTATGGATCATTCCTGATATCATAAATATCACCCCCCTTCTACATGTATGGATCATTCCTGATATAAATATCACCCCCTTCTACATGTATGGATCATTCCTGATATAAATATCACCTCCCTTCAACATGTATGGATCATTCCTGATATAAATATCACCCCCTTCTACATGTATGGATCATTCCTGATATAAATATCACCCCCTTCTACATGTATGGATCATTCCTGATATAAATATCACCCCCCTTCTACATGTATGGATCATTCCTGATATAAATATCACCCCCTTCTACATGTATGGATCATTCCTGATATAAATATTACCCCCTTCTATATGTATGGATCATTCCTGATATAAATATCACCCCCTTCTACATGTATGGATCATTCCTGATATAAATATCACCCCCCTTCTATATGTATGGATCATTCCTGATATCATAAATATCACCCCCTTCTACATGTATGGATCATTCCTGATATAAATACCGTGTTTCCCCGAAAGTAAGACATCCTCCGAAAATAAGACCTACTTCCAGTTTTGCCTCTCGTTGTAATATAAGGCATCCCCCCGATAATAAGACCTCCCCGATAATAAGGCATCCCCTGATAATAAGGCATCCCCCGAACAAAAGGCATCCCCCGAACATAAGGCATCCACATGATAATAAGGCGTCTGACTCTGGACTCTGCGCAGCTCACTGATTGGCCGCAGCTGTTCAGGCAATGCGAGGTCTCTTTAAATCAGTGAGCTGCGGCGGGCTCTCTGGATGACGAGTCATGTCCCTGACGTTGCGCAGGGGTACGTCGCCCGTCAGAGAGCCCGCGCCGCCGCTGCCAGACACAGGAGTCGGGCACATTGTGTGGAATCTCACCGCCACAGGGGTGACTGAGGTGAGGGGGGGATGTCTGGTGAAGGTGGGAGGGGGAGAGACTAAACTGTCCACTGGCACAGGGGTGGGGGGAGGGGGACTTAAATTGACTTAAAATGACACATGGTGGACTTGAGGGGGGGGGGGAATCAATTCGGCACATGGATCAGAAGGGGGGGAATCAAAATGGCACAGGAGGTACTAAAATGGTAATTCCCCCCCCCCCCCCCCTCTGATCCTCCTGTGCCATTTTAAGTGATCCCCTCATTTCAATCCCCCCCTCTGAACCAGTGTGTCACTTTAGGGGGTGACTGCTTTTCTGCTGAAGGGTCTAAAGTGCAAGAAATACTGGTAAACAGTGCTGGTATTCTTCTTCATTGAAAAATAAGACATCCCCTGAAAATAAGACCTAGCGCATCTTTGGGAGCAAAAATTAATATAAGACACTGTCTTATTTTCGGGGAAACAGGGTATTACCCCCCTTCTACATGTATGGATCATTCCTGATATCATAAATATCACCCCCTTCTACATGTATGGATCATCCCTGATATCATAAATATCACCCCCCTTCTACATGTATGGATCATTCCTGATATCATAAATATCACCCCCCTTCTACATGTATGGATCATTCCTGATATAAATATCACTCCCCTTCTACATGTATGGATCATCCCTGATATCATAAATATCACCCCCCTTCTACATGTATGGATCATTCCTGATATCATAAATATCACCCCCTTCTACATGTATGGATCATTCCTGATATCATAAATATCACCCCCCTTCTATATGTATGGATCATTCCTGATATCATAAATATCACCCCCCTTCTACATGTATGGATCATTCCTGATATAAATATCACCCCCCTTCTACATGTATGGATCATCCCTGATATCATAAATATCACCCCCCTTCTACATGTATGGATCATTCCTGATATCATAAATATCACCCCCTTCTACATGTATGGATCATTCCTGATATAAATATCACCCCCTTCTACATGTATGGATCATCCCTGATATCATAAATATCACCCCCCTTCTACATGTATGGATCATTCCTGATATAAATATCACCCCCTTCTACATGTATGGATCATTCCTGATATCATAAATATCACCCCCTTCTACATGTATGGATCATTCCTGATATAAATATTACCCCCTTCTATATGTATGGATCATTCCTGATATAAATATCACCCCCTTCTACATGTATGGGTCATTCCTGATATCATAAATATCACCCCCTTCTACATGTATGGATCATTCCTGATATCATAAATATCACCCCCCTTCTATATGTATGGATCATTCCTGATATCATAAATATCACCCCCCTTCTACATGTATGGATCATTCCTGATATAAATATCACCCCCCTTCTACATGTATGGATCATTCCTGATATCATAAATATCACCCCCTTCCTACATGTATGGATCATCCCTGATATAAATATCACCCCCCTTCTACATGTATGGGTCATTCCTGATATCATAAATATCACCCCCTTCTACATGTATGGATCATTCCTGATATCATAAATATCACCCCCCTTCTATATGTATGGATCATTCCTGATATCATAAATATCACCCCCCTTCTACATGTATGGATCATTCCTGATATAAATATCACCCCCCTTCTACATGTATGGATCATTCCTGATATCATAAATATCACCCCCTTCCTACATGTATGGATCATTCCTGAAGATATGGATTGTATAGATCACAGCTGGTATCATTGTACCTGATATTACAGTATATATACCACACCATGTATGTGTTGTATCTGATATCATTGTATGTATGGTCCCTTATCTCTATCTGATATCATTGTATGTATGGTCCCTTATCTCTATCTGATATCATTGTATGTATGGTCCCTTATCTCTTCTATCTGATATCATTGTATGTATGGTCCCTTATCTCTTCTATCTGATATCATTGTATGTATGGTCCCTTATCTCTATCTGATATCATTGTATGTATGGTCCCTTATCTCTATCTGATATCATTGTATGTATGGTCCCTTATCTCTATCTGATATCATTGTATGTATGGTCCCTTATCTCTATCTGATATCATTGTATGTATGGTCCCTTATCTCTATCTGATATCATTGTATGTATGGTCCCTTATCTCTATCTGATATCATTGTATGTATGGTCCCTTATCTCTCCTATCTGATATCATTGTATGTATGGTCCCTTATCTCTATCTGATATCATTGTATGTATGGTCCCTTATCTCTATCTGATATCATTGTATGTATGGTCCCTTATCTCTCCTATCTGATATCAGTGTATGTATGGTCCCTTATCTCTATCTGATATCATTGTATGTATGGTCCCTTATCTCTATCTGATATCATTGTATGTATGGTCCCTTATCTCTATCTGATATCATTGTATGTATGGTCCCTTATCTCTATCTGATATCATTGTATGTATGGTCCCTTATCTCTCCTATCTGATATCATTGTATGTATGGTCCCTTATCTCTATCTGATATCATTGTATGTATGGTCCCTTATCTCTATCTGATATCATTGTATGTATGGTCCCTTATCTCTCCTATCTGATATCATTGTATGTATGGTCCCTTATCTCTCCTATCTGATATCATTGTATGTATGGTCCCTTATCTCTCCTATCTGATATCATTGTATGTATGGTCCCTTATCTCTTCTATCTGATATCATTGTATGTATGGTCCCTTATCTCTATCTGATATCATTGTATGTATGGTCCCTTATCTCTATCTGATATCATTGTATGTATGGTCCCTTATCTCTCCTATCTGATATCATTGTATGTATGGTCCCTTATCTCTCCTATCTGATATCATTGTATGTATGGTCCCTTATCTCTATCTGATATCATTGTATGTATGGTCCCTTATCTCTATCTGATATCATTGTATGTTTTATCACCTCCTGACATTGATGGCTCTTCTAGGGTCTGTGTGGTTAGAAGGCTCCATTCACATTGGCGTCTACAAAGTTTCATGATTTCTAGTTGTGACTTTGATCTGACTTTACATTCTGTGGACCAGAGACGCACCAAAGTAGTGCCGGCACCTTTTCAAATTTGCTGCGACTTTAAAGCGGAGCTCCACCTTAAACAAAAAATATTACAAGCCATCAGCTAGAAATACTGCAGCTGCTGACTTGTAATAAACTCACCTGTCCCAGGGTCCAGCGATGTCGGCAGCCAAAGCCGATCGATCGCTTGTCTCTCGGCTGCCCCCACCGCCATCCTCGGTCAGGGAATCAGGAAGTGAAGCGTTGCGGCTTCACTGCCCAGTTCCCTACTGCGCATGCACGAGTCGCGCTGCGCGTCTAGACTGGTCCCCGTTGTGTTGTGGGAACTGTGCGTTTCCCAGAACACAACGGGGGGGGGGGGGGCATTTGCGGCTAGCTATTCCCGGAAGTGGGTGCAGATACCTGTATTATACAGGTATCTGCACCCCCTCCCCCCTGAAAAGTGCCAATTGAGGCACCAGAGGGGGGGGGGGGGATCCGATGAGCGGAAGTTCCACATTAGGGTGGAACTCCGCTTTAAGTAACACGGATCACAATGGGTGCCATTAAAAAGAATGGGATGCAACTTGTGGTGTGACTTAGGACGAGTGTGAACGGAGCCTTGGTCTGTTCCAGGATGAGATTTGGTCGTGTTGTGAATGTTCAGATGAGATGATTGATGTACACTTCTCGGTATGTGTATATTACAATGTGATCCCTCTGTGGCCAGTCCCTACTCTCTTCCTTCTCTGCTCTGACACAGCCACACTAAGGAAGATGTATAAAAGCATATATAACCATAACCGAAGGGATGACCCCTTTATGGGCGTGTCCTTTACATGCAGGAGAGCTTTGTGATCTTTACCACACCCAACCTGCTGCTGTGTTTGGCTGTGGTGGGTGGTGGATGAAGGTGGGTGGTGGAAGATGGTGGATGAAGGTGGGTGGTGGATGAAGGTGGGTGGTGGATGATGGTGGGTGGTGGAAGATGGTGGATGAAGGTGGGTGGTGGATGAAGGTGGGTGGTGGATGATGATGGTGGGTGGTGGAAGATGGTGGATGAAGGTGGGTGGTGGATGAAGGTGGGTGGTGGATGAAGGCGGGTGGTGGATGAAGGTGGGTGGTGGAAGATGGTGGCTGAAGGCGGGTGGTGGATGAAGGCGGGTGGTGGATGAAGGCGGGTGGTGGATGAAGGCGGGTGGTGGATGGTGGCTGAAGGTGGTTGGTGGATGATGGTGGATGAAGGTGGGTGGTGGATGAAGGCGGGTGGTGGATGATGGTGGATGAAGGTGGGTGGTGGATGAAGGTGGGTGGTGGATGAAGGCGGGTGGTGGATGAAGGCGGGTGGTGGATGAAGGCGGGTGGTGGATGAAGGCGGATGGTGGATGAAGGCGGATGAAGGCGGGTGGTGGATGATGGTGGGTGGTGGATGAAGGTGGATGGTGGATGAAGGCGGGTGGTGGATGAAGGTGGATGGTGGATGAAGGCGGATGGTGGATGAAGGCGGATGAAGGCGGGTGATGGATGAAGGTGGGTGGTGGATGAAGGCGGGTGGTGGATGAAGGTGGGTGGTGGATGAAGGCGGGTGGTGGATGAAGGCGGGTGGTGGATGAAGGCGGGTGGTGGATGATGGTGGATGAAGGTGGGTGGTGGATGAAGGCGGGTGGTGGATGAAGGCGGGTGGTGGATGAAGGCGGGTGGTGGATGATGGTGGATGAAGGTGGGTGGTGGATGAAGGTGGGTGGTGGATGAAGGTGGGTGGTGGATGAAGGCGGGTGGTGGATGAAGGCGGGTGGTGGATGAAGGTGGATGGTGGATGAAGGCGGATGGTGGATGAAGGTGGGTGGTGGATGAAGGCGGGTGGTGGATGAAGGCGGATGGTGGATGAAGGCGGGTGGTGGATGAAGGCGGGTGGTGGATGATGGTGGATGAAGGTGGGTGGTGGATGAAGGTGGGTGGTGGATGAAGGCGGGTGGTGGATGAAGGCGGGTGGTGGATGAAGGTGGATGGTGGATGAAGGCGGATGGTGGATGAAGGCGGATGGTGGATGAAGGTGGGTGGTGGATGAAGGCGGGTGGTGGATGAAGGCGGATGGTGGATGAAGGCGGGTGGTGGATGAAGGTGGGTGATGGCTGAAGGTGGATGAATGTGGATGATGCCATTGGTCCATGCCTGGAGATAGGACGTATATCTGTGAGTAGATCAGCCATGCGGTTGTGCATACTTGCAGTCTGCTGTGCTCCATGGCATGCTGGGCGCTCACTAATGGAACGTTATTAATGAAACGGAGTCTGTCGGAGCCAATGATTCTATGACCTGATTACTATAGTCCATTATATCCTATTGGAGGTCTGTTACCAACAATACTACAAGGTGGATAGGTGGGCAGTGTGATGATTATGTGAATGGGGACGCACTAAGCATGATCCCTTCATATGTCTATATAGGTGAATATTACATATACAGAGCGCACTTCTGTACAGTACATGGCCTCATCATATCATGTTTTTTTTGGATGTGGTTAGGCAGTTATATTTTTATTTAAAAAAAAAATCATGTTATACTTCCCTCCTCTGTAATGGTTTTGCACAGAGCAGCCCAGATCCTCCTCTTCTGGGGTCCCCCTGCCGTTGCTCCAGGCTCCTCCTCTTCATTGGGTGCCCATGCCGCCCTGCTTCAGATTCTCCTCATTTTGATTGACAGCAGCATGAGCCAATCACTCATGCTGCTATCAATCTGTCCAATAAGGAGACAGACAGTGGCGGGAGCCGCTGCGCTCGTGCACATCGTTTGATCGGGCTCAGGTAAGAATAGGGGGGGGCGGGGGGGCAGCTGGTTGTAAAGGCAGGTCTAGGAGATATTCACAGTACCTACAGGTAAGGCCTCATGCACACGAGACGCCGGTGCAAACTCTTCTGAACACATGTTTTTAAAAGCTGAAACTGGCGTTTAGAAACGCCCGTTTTGCCGCGTTTGCATCTGTAGAGCAGAGAATGACATTTTGCGACCCAACTTTGGGGCCCCGTATCTCGGGGCCACTTGGTGCTAGGAACCCCAAATTTGGTGTGCTAACACAGTGGAAATAGCACTACAACATATCCAAATGGGGTTCCTAGCACTAAGTGGCCCCAAGATATGGGGCCCCAAATTCAGGTCGCAAAATGTCAAGCACTTTTCTGCAGCAGAGAATGACATTTTGGGGCCCCATATCTTGGGGCCACTCCACTTTGTGCTAGGAACCCCAAATTGGATATGTTATAGTGTTAGTCCAACTGTGTTAGCACACCAAATTTGGGGTTCCTAGCATCAAGTGACCCCGGGATATGGGGCCCCAAAATGTCAAGCACTTTTCTGCAGCAGAGAATGACATTTTGTGACCAGACTTTGGGGCCCCATATCTTGGGGTTCCTAGCACCAAGTGGTCCCGAGATATGGGGTCCCAAAGTCGGGTTGTAAAAAACACTTATAAACGCAAACGCGTCACCGGCGTTTAGCCGCGTTTGGCGTCTGAAGCGTGGAAAACTTTTGCGTCTGAACCCATTTTTTTGCTTCTGGAAAAACGAGGTTAAACGCAACTGCCTAAAAACGCCAAAAAACGAGACTGTGTACATGGACACATAGGATAACATTGAATGGGTTCAGGGGCAGCTGAAAAAAGTGTCCAACTGCCTCTGAACACGAGTTTAACAGCGTCTGGTGTGCATGAGGCCTAAGCCTTATTATAGGCCTTTATTACAGGCTTACCTGTAGGTTGAGGTGCTGTAACAGAGTTTACAACCACTTTAACAAAAAAAAAAAGACTATTTTATTTTTTTCAGATACTTGTATAGAGCCGTCAATTTACACAGCGCTTTACATATACATTGTATATTCACATCAGTCCCCGCCCTCAAGGAGCTTACTCACATTCATATACTGGGGCCAATTTTAGACAGAAGCAAATTAACCTACCAGCAGGGGCGTTGCTAGGCCTACAAAAGATCTGGGGCTAGAACCCATAGTAGTGAAGTAAAGAAAGTCATACACATGTATATAATATACGTGTGGGTGTACAGTATGTATATCTCTGAGTGTGGATTCCCGCTTACATCAGGGTCCCCAGAGAGCCCCCCGCTTACATCAGGGTCCCCAGAGAGCCCCCCCCTTACATCAGGGTTCTCAGAGAGCCCACCCCCCTTACATCAGGGTCCCCAGAGAGCCCACCCCCTCTTACATCGGGGTCCCCAGAACCCCCTTTACATCAGGGCCCCTAGAGAGCCTCCCTACTTACATCAGGGCCTCCAGAGCCCTCCTCATTACATCAGGGTCCCCAGAGCCCCCCTCATTACATCAGGGTCCGCAGAGATCCCACCCCCTTACATCGGGGTCCTCAGAGAGCCCACCCCCCTTTCATCAGGGTCCCTAGAGAGCCTTCCTACTTACATCAGGGTCCCCAGAGATCCTACCCCTCTTACATCAGGGTAACCAGAGCCCCCCTTACATCAGGGTCCCCAGAGAGCCCCAGGGCTCAGGAGTTGGCTACATAAACAATGCAGGGCTCAGCTGTGCCCATCTATGCAGCCTTCAGTGCCCAGCAATGCAGCCTCACCAGTGCCGAGCAGTGCACCCCCCCACTGCAGTGCCCCCTGTCCCCTGCACCCCACCACACACACTGTGTAAGTAGAACTCTTACCTTACACAGGTGTACAGCAAGCAGAGCATCTGAGATCGGCATCACAGAGCTGGATGGGGGCGGGAACTACAGAAGTTAACTTTTAACATTAACAGGCTGGTGATTGGTTGCTAGGACTGTCCAGCAACCAATCACCTGCTGTTTAATGAAAAAGTCAACTCCTGCAGTTCCCGCCCCCATCCAGCCCTGTGATACTGGGCGCTCGCCACTGTCCAATGAAGGGGACAGCAGCGAAAATTTCCACGGGCCAGGTGCCCGCATTCAGCGGTGGCGGGCCGGGTGCCAACCCCTGCCCTAGAGACTCGGGGCTATGGGCCCCAGATTCGGGGCTATAGCCTCAATAGCCACCCCCTAGCAACGCCTCTGCCTACCAGGATGTCTTTGGAATGTGGGAGGAAACACACACAGGCACAGGGAGAACATGCAAACTCCATGCAGTTAGTGTCGTGGTTGGGATTTGAACCAACGACCCTTTTTACTGCTAGGCGAGAGTGCTAACCACTACACCACTGTGCCGCCCCACTACACCACTGTGCGGCCCACTACACCACTGTGCCGCCCCACTACACCACTGTAGATTTGGGGGGGGTAACTGATCAGTATGACTCCTCCCCCTCCCCTCCCCCATTAATAAAAAGCTTTTTTTGCTGCAGTGGAGAAGAAATCCAAATAAAAAATAAAATAAAGAAATGTTCTCTTTGTGGGGTGCAGAGGTGACATTTGGGGGAAGTCTTTAGACAGGAAGGAATGGATGATATTATTATGGGATGGAAATATTACCTTAGAAACGTCACATACACAATCAGACTGTGATAGAGATCGGAGGGAGAAGGAAGGAGTTTTGTATTCTCTGCAGTTTTGCTGATTATTTGATAATATAATAATGGGGATGATTTGGATAAAGAATATTTATCAGATACGGAATCTTCTGAACACCAACAAAGAAGGAAATGTATTTGTTATACTGGGAGTCTGGATCTTCCAGCACCTGAAATTCACACCGAGCGTCGCTATTGGTTAGTGATATTTATATATATATATTTATTTATTGTGTGTGTGGGGGGGGGGGGGGGGTGACATGCACTGTGATATATATATATAATGTATACACACATACATATATCACATGTGTGGGGGGGGGATGGGGTGACATGCGTTGTGATATATAAAATATATACACACATACATATATCACATGTGTGGGGGGGAGGGGGTGACATGCGTTGTGATATATATAATATACACACACATACATATATCACATGTGTTGGGGGGAGGGGGTGACATGCATTGTGATATATATACACACATACATATATCACATGTGTGGGGGGGAGGGGGTGACATGCGTTGTGATATATATAATATACACACACATACATATATCACAATGCATGTCACCCCCCCCCCCCCCCCACATATATATAATATACACACACACTAGGGCTGCAACTAACGATTATATTCATAATCGATTAGTTGGCTGATTGTTGTTTAGATTAATCGATTAATGACCTTAAAAAGGAGTGATATATAATTTAGTTAATATGTAACGTTTTATAAAAAAGGCCATTTATTCTGAAATCTCTCTATATAATGATAAATATAAAGAACCGATACAGGAGATCTCCGGGATACAAACGGAAGGAGACAACAGGAAGTGAGAGAAATCCTCCCAAAGTGACATCAGCCCTGGGTGTCACCAGAACTAGTGTCCTCATTGGAGGATTTCCCCTCTAATTCCTGTTCTGGTGACAACCCAAAATCTGGAATGTTTCTTTCACTTGGTAAATAGAGAGAATGAAGCTCCCTAAAGGGGGTGCAGACAGCAATAAAAACCTGACAGGGGTTCTAATCCCTCTCCACTCCATCTAACACCAACAATAAAAACATTTTCCTTTATTTATAATGTAACATATGGGGGAGAAATGAAAAAAAAAATGATTTGGCATTGAAAGTGGCAGTTAAAATGTGTGTGTGTGTGTAGGGGGAGGGGAGGGGGAGGGGTTACTTGGTTTGACAGTTAAAGGGTTGAAACAAATGAACAATATAGTTTGGTGGTGAAAGGGTTAAAAACTGAAAGAATTTGGCAGTTGAAGAGAATGAATCTTCCTAAAGGGGGCGCAGACAGCAATAAAAACCTGACAGGGGTTCTAATCCCTCTCCACTCCATCCAACACTAACAATAAACAAGTTTTCCTTTAGTGATAATTTTACATCTGGGCAAGAAATGTAAAAAACATATTTTGGTTTTGTCGGTAAAACGGTTAAAAATGGGGGGAGGGGAGGGTATAAAAAAAAAGAAAAGAAGTTGGTTTGGCACTGAAAGGGTTAAAAAAAAAAAACTTACAAAAATCTGTGTTTTGAAAAAAAATGGTTCAGAGAAAGGGTTAAAAATGAAAAAAAAATTATGATTTTGCAGTGCAAGGGTTAAAAACAAAAGGGGGAGGGGAATTGGTTTCATAAATGAAAAGGAAAACATTTGATTTGGCAGTGAAAGGGTTAAAAATGGAGAAATAATTGGTGTGTAATAATGATAAAATAAAAGATTTGATGGAGGATTTCTAAGGCTCCATTCACAATGTTATCATAAGAATAGAGATCTTTATTTCAGCCATGGGACTGTAAGGGTTAAATCTCATTCACAATAACATGTTCTTCCAGGAGCCGTATATCCCTATTAGATCCGTATACTGATCCTACAGGCTGAATTCACAAAGCTCACAAATAAGGACGTGGCTCCTTTAAGAAAAATCGTCAGTTATTTTTCAAAAAAAAAAAAAAAGGTCACCTGACTGCACTCTGCGATCTGATTGGTCCCTCTCCCATTGATGTCATCGGCTGAGTCTGATTGAATCTGATTGGTCCCTCTCCCATTGATGTCATCAGCTGAGTCTCTATATAGCCAGACGCAGGGCACTGAGCTCTCAGAAGCTGAGAGATCACTGACCAGTGAACACGTGCTTCTTATCTCTCCTGAGATATTTCTTGCGATTTTATTGGATTTGATTTTGTTCGA
>JBBDGP010000746.1:12500-75000 GCA_037952835.1 Lithobates septentrionalis | reverse complement strand
TTGTTGGGCACCTCTCATGGGGGTTGCACTGATAATCAATGTGCTGATTATCAGCACAGACCCCTCCTCTGACAGAGAGAGCTGCCGATTGGCTCTCCCTGTCAGCGCGAACCGAGGAATGCCGTTTCCTGGCACTTCCAGGTTCACGCGATGATCACGTGGCAAGAAGCCTCTGTCAGGACTCCGGTGTCAGGACTCTGCAGCCCTGATACATGGGAGTCAGCGCAGAGGGGGGAGGGTAGAAACTGGTAGGATCAGCCAGCTATTTCATACACAGCACAAGCACTGTGCTCTATAACAGGCTTTAAAGGAACAGGATCTTCTTTAATGGTGCAAAAAAACACACAAAAATATATTTTTTTATAAAAACATTGTTATTGGAGTCCAAAGTTTTAAAAGAAACGGGGGGACAATGAATGTTGTCCACATTTCATAAAGACAATTCAGTGCACATGTACAATATACACATAAAGTAGTTACTGTAACCAGAGTGATGCTTGTTGCTTGACATGTTTCACTTTTCAGCTTCTTCAGGAGCTTATAAAGCAATATGTAGCTACAAAAAGACAATACAATCAAAATAAAAAATAAACAACAATAATTCCAAAAATTTGCATAAAGAATTTTTAGTAATTATGCATGACCGTAAATTAACATTTCTGTTATCAAAGTAAATGTGTATCAAAAAGATATAACAACATAAATATGTTCAATGAATATTAGGGGTGCAACGGATCGTCATTGATCCGTGATCTGTACGGATCAACCTCCGCGGATCGGGACACCCGCGATCCGCAGAGCGCTCTGTGGCCTCGGCCATAGGAAAGGCCGCGGCTTTGGCCTAGCTCCGGAGTGGCGGCCATCTTGGTACACCCGGCGGCCGTTTACCACGTGATCGCTCCGTCAAATGACGGAGCGATCACTTGTAACAAACCGGAGTTATGTCATGACACCGGTTCCTCTCTCCCCTCTGTGTACTGATCTGTACAGTGTAGGGGAGAGTTCGGATGGCAGCAGTGCCAATACTCTGCAATGCCCTGACAATACTCTGCCATACCCTGCCAATACTCTGCCATACCCTGCCAATACTCTGCCATACCCTGCCAATACTCTGCCAATACTCTGCCATTACTCTGCCATACCCTGCCATACCCTGCCAATACTCTGCCATACCCTGCCAATACTCTGCCATACCCTGCCAATACTCTGCCATACCCTGCCAATACTCTGCCATACCCTGCCAATACTCTGCCATACCCTGCCAATACTCTGCCATACCCTGCCAATACTCTGCTAATATATTACAGTGGGGGAGATTGTGGATATTACAGTGGGGGAGATTTTTTTTTTTGTTGATCCGAACCGTGACTCCTGATCCGAGGAACGATCCGAACCGTCAGTTTTTTGATCCGTTGCACCCCTAATGAATATCCATGAATGTAATCAAGCTAATGCACACTAGTAAAGGGTCCAAAACTGATGTAAGAAGAGGTACCCAGGTCCCCTACAGTGTCCCATCTGATAACAAATAGAGATCATGCACCCATCACCAAGACCAACATACACATAAGAAGGGCTTGAAGATCAAATCTACCAAGCGTATCCTCAAAACTCACCGTATCTGTCAGAACAAAGACATAGCGGCCACCAGGCCAGACGGGACTGGTGGCCCCAGCCACAGAGCCGGCCATGGAGCAGGAGGTGGCTGCTATGTCTTTGTTCTGACAGATACGGTGAGTTTTGAGGATATGCATGGTAGGTTTGATCTTCAGGCCCTTCTTATGTGTATGTTGGTCATGCTGATGGGTGTATGATCTCTATTTGTTATCAGATGGGACACTGTAGGTGTCCTGGGGGATGCTATTTATTAAATATGTCCGCATTCATCATCACGGGTGTTTAATAATAAGAAACAGAAGCACTGCAGATTACTCCACCGCACCTGAAAGTGAAGAATCAGACCCCTTTTTCATTTTAGTGGGTCGGCATAACTGCCAGGCAACCAAAATTTTTATATGAAGGCCATTAGTCATCCCTGTGTCCCTGTAATTTTGAACTTTTCTCTCCATAATTTTATGTTATATATATATAATGTAGGTGAAGGTGCTAAATCTGATTCTTTTTTATTGCAGATGTACGCGGTATTTACTGCAGACACAGTTCACAAGGCAGGACTACCCCAGTGAGCGAGACAGAATATGAAAGCTACATTGAGACTCCCCCAGCATGTGACGTTCACAAGGAGTCCCCACCAGCATGTGACGTTCACACGGAGACTCCACCAGCATGTGACGTTCACACGGAGACTCCACCAGCATGTGACGTTCACACGGAGACTCCACCAGCATGTGACGTTCACACGGAGACTCCACCAGCATGTGACGTTCACACGGAGACTCCACCAGCATGTGACGTTCACACGGAGACTCCACCAGCATGTGACGTTCACACGGAGACTCCACCAGCATGTGACGTTCACACGGAGACTCAACCAGCATGTGACGTTCACACGGAGCCTCAACCAGCATGTGACGTTCACACGGAGCCTCAACCAGCATGTGACGTTCACACGGAGCCTCAACCAGCATGTGACGTTCACACGGAGCCTCCACCAGCATGTGACGTTCACACGGAGCCTCCACCAGCATGTGACGTTCACACGGAGCCTCCACCAGCATGTGACGTTCACACGGAGCCTCCACCAGCATGTGACGTTCACACGGAGCCTCCACCAGCATGTGACGTTCACAAGGATACTCCACCAGCATGTGACATTCACATTGAGACACCACCTGAATGTCACATTCATGTTGAGACTACAGCACAATGTGAGGTTCATGTTGAGAACCCACCAAAATACCAGGACAGCCATGTGAATATCTCCTCCCATGAAGATGAGGGCAAGCTTAAAGAAAAGGATAGGCAGATCCTGGTGGTAGGGGACTCTGTTATTAGAGGGACAGAGAGGTCAATCTGTCAGAATGACCGCGATCAACGAACAGTATATTGTTTCCCAATCGCACGAGTTCGGGACATTGCAGATCGGATGGACGGATTGTTGAATGGGGCTGGGGAGGATCCAGTTGTCATGGTACATATTGGAACCAATGACAACATTAGAAGAAAATGGAGCACCCTACAAAATGATTTCAGGGACTTAGGGGCTATATTGAAGAAAAGGACCTCCAAGGCAGCATTTTCAGAAATACTGCCTGTACCTCGAGCCACACCAAGGAGGCAACAGGAGCTTAGGGAGCTTAGCAAGTGGCTGAAGAATTGGTGCAGGAAGGAGGGGTTTGGCTTCATGGAGACCTGGACTGACTTTTCAATGTGTCACTTGCTCTACAGCAGGGATGGACTGCACTTAAATGAGCAGGGTGCAGCTCTGTTGGGAAAGAAAATAACCAAAACGGTGGAAAAAATGTTAAATCCACCACCAGCATGTGACGTTCACACGGAGACGCCACCAGCATGTGACATTAACACGGAGACTTCACCAGCATGGGATGTTCACATGGAGATTCCACTAGCATGTGACGTTCACACGGAGACTCCACTAGCATGTGACGTTCACACGGAGACGCCACCAGCATGTGACGTTCACACGGAGACGCCACCAGCATGTGACGTTCACACGGAGACTCCACCAGCATGTGACGTTCACACGGAGACTCCACCAGCATGTGACGTTCACACGGAGACTCCACCAGCATGTGACGTTCACACGGAGACTCCACCAGCATGTGACGTTCACACGGAGACTCCACCAGCATGTGACGTTCACACGGAGACTCCACCAGCATGTGACGTTCACACGGAGACTCCACCAGCATGTGACGTTCACACGGAGACTCCACCAGCATGTGACGTTCACACGGAGACTCCATCAGCATGTGACGTTCACACGGAGACTCCACCAGCATGTGACGTTCACACGGAGACTCCACCAGCATGTGACGTTCACACGGAGACTCCACCAGCATGTGACGTTCACACGGAGACTCCACCAGCATGTGACGTTCACACGGAGACTCCACCAGCATGTGACGTTCACACAGAGACTCCACCAGCATGTGACGTTCACACGGATACTCCACCAGCATGTGACATTCACATTGAGACACCACCTGAAGGTCACATTCATGTTGAGACTACAGCACAATGTGAGGTTCATGTTGAGAACCCACCAAAATACCAGGGCAGCCATTTGAATATCTCCTCCCATGAAGATGAGGGCAAGCCTAAAGAAAAGGATAGGCAGATCCTGGTGGTAGGGGACTCTGTTATTAGAGGAACAGAAAGAGCAATCTTTAAGAAAGACCGCGATCAACGAACAGTATATTGTTTCCCAGTCGCACGAGTTCGGGACATTGCAGATCGGATGGACGGATTGTTGGATGGGGCTGGGGAGGATCCAGTTGTCATGGTACATATTGGAACCAATGACAACATTAGAAGAAAATGGAGCACCCTACAAAATGATTTCAGGGACTTAGGGGCTATATTGAAGAAAAGGACCTCCAAGGCAGCATTTTCAGAAATACTGCCTGTACCTCGAGCCACACCAAGGAGGCAACAAGAGCTTAGGGAGCTTAGCAAGTGGCTGAAGAACTGGTGCAGGAAGGAGGGGTTTGGCTTCATGGAGACCTGGACTGACTTTTCAATGTGTCACTCGCTCTACAGCAGGGATGGACTGCACATAAATGAGCAGGGTGCAGCTCTGTTGGGAAAGAAAATAACCAAAACGGTGGAAAAAATGTTAAATCAACCACGTGTCATTCACATCGAGACTCCTCCAGCATGCAACGATTCTGTTGAGACTCGGGCAGAATGTAACTTTCTCACTAAGACACCGGCAGATTGTGGCGTTACCACTGAGACTCTGGCAGAATGTGACGTTCATCAGCAGCTTCTGAATCACAGACTCAACTAAAAGTCTAAGGAACCCTCCCAGGGACCAGGTACGGCTTTACCAACACAGGTCCCTACACTGGTGGCGGCTGCCACTCCAGTATCCAGAGGGCCTTCCCATCAGCACTCTATTTCCCTTTCTGGAGCTTCTGAATCACCAACTATGAATGCAAATGGACAAACAAGATGATTGACTGTTCCTAGAAGAAGACTCAACAAAAATTCTAAGGAACCCTCCTGAGGGACCAGGTACGGCTGTACCAACACAGGTCCCTACACTGGTGGCGGCTGCCACTCCAGTATCCAGAGGGCCTTCCCATCAGCCCTCCATTTTCGTTTTTGGAACTTCTGAATCACCAACTATCAATGCAGCAGGACAAACAAGACAATTGGCTGTTCCTAGAAGAAGACTCAACAAAAAGTCTGAGGAAGCCTCCCTGGGACCAGGTACGGCTGTACCAACACAGGTCCCTACACTGGTGGCGGCTGCCACTCCAGTAACCGGAGGGTCTTCCAATCAGCCCTCTATTTACCTTTCTGCAGCTTCTGCAGAAGCTTTAAGGTTCGACAATATGTCGCCAAAACATAATCACCTGAAGAACAAGGGGGAGTATGCAAGAGGGAGAGAGGGAGGAAAAGGGGGGGGAAAGGTTGGAGAAAGAAGGGGGTGAGGGTTGGGGGGAACCCCCACACCCCTTCCTTACCCCTAACCTCCCTCCCTCCTTTCCTCCCTCTCTCCCTCTTCCATACTCCCCCTCAGGCGTGTGTTGGACCGGCTAAGGGGAGGTTGGAGGCCGGTATTCTTTGGGTGTGTTTTGGAGTGTTTTATATATATACATAGATTGCAGTTTAGGATAAGTTTGGATTTCTTCTGGAGGCGCTTTGAGTGGACATAATTGATGAACTCCGTTCAGCGGGGGCGGGCCTTGGAGAACAGAGGCCGCATACAGGCAGCACAGAGGCTTAGGGGTTAGCCTTGCAGCACTGGGGTCCATGGTTCAAATCCTGACCAGGACACTGTCTGCATGGAGTTTGCATGTTCTCCCTGTGCTTGCGTGGGTTTCCTCCGGGTACTCCGGTTTCCTCCCACACTACAAAGACATGCTACCTTGCGTTGGTGGTGCAGTGGTGAGCATAGCTGCCTTTCAAGCAGCTGACCCGGGTTCGATTCCCGGCCAACGCCTTCTCCAATACTTGGAGTCCTCAGAGAGAAAAGCGCTATACAAGGGTGGAATGAAGAATGAAGCGAATGTGTGGAATGTTTGAGGAAGAAAATGTTCCCCCAGAATCTATAGAAGGTGAACCCAGCAACTGATAGAAGACGCTTAGGCTGCGATCACACCTAGGCCTTCCGGATCGCGGGCGGAATTACTGCGATTCCAGATTGTGATCCAGTTATTTTCAATGGCACCCCAATCATGGGACAATATTGTCACCTGACAAATCACACAAAAAAAATGGCGGGACGCCTATTTCCCATAGGCCGTCAGGCAACAATCGCGGAAAAATCACGCCTCGATTGGGATGATATTGAAAGTAAAGGGATCGCAAGTGTGTGCTGCGTTTTGCACCGATTCGGGTCCAGAACACCTAGGTGTGACCAAATCCTCGCCGTGTCCATTATATGACAAGAACTTCCTGCACAAACGTCCCCCCAACATGAATAATACACCCATACCCCCAAACATGAATATTACACCCATACTCCCCCATCAGGAATATTACACCGACAAGCCCCAACATGAATATTACACCCATACCCACCCAACATGAATATTACACCGACACCCTCCCAGCAGGCATATTACACCCATACCCCCCCAACATGAATATTACACCCATACCCCCCAGCAGGAATATTACACCGACACCCCCCATCCTGACATCCCCCCAGGAATATTACACCGACACCCCTCATCCTGACACCCCCCAGGAATATTACACCGACACCCCCCATCCTGACGTCCCCCCAGGAATATTACACCGACACCCCCCATCCTGACACTCACATCCCCCCAGCAGGAATAAGAAAATAAGGATGATCCTCAGCTCCATCTAGTGGTCATAATGCAGTACATGTATGACAGAAAGCTACACAGACCAATAGGGTGGTTAGAGGGTTGGAAAGGGGAGGCCACGACGTGTCCATGCCCAGTAAGTGCCAAAATATTTCCTCTGCTCGGGGGTCCACACTTAAGGCAAGGTGATTTCCATTCTAGCAGCAGCTTTGATAGAAAATAAAGTGTGTCGCTGTGGTGAAGCAGGGGCTGTTATCTGCTAGTACTTACCCTTGGAGGATCTTCCGCAGGCTTTGGCACACAGCGCTCTTTGTTGCTCCACTTCATCTTTCTCTTGATATTCACTTAACAAGGAGCTGAGGTATTCTTCCTGTGACAAGAAGAAGGGAAGACGTAAGAGTCCCTATCCTGGACAAGAAGAGCTCAGCAATCAAGGCTTCATAGCAGGACTCCAGGCAGACCTTAAAGTGGACCTCTCAGCAACTTTACAAGTCTGCATGAGGAAATAGAATATACCGCAGGGCTTGACAAATTTGCTTGGAATCTAGGAGCCAGCTAAAAAAGTTAGGAGCCAGGTTTTTTTAAACGACCGACAAAGCTTTATTTTCAATATAAAAAATAACTAATCTTAAATTTACACAGAAAAAGACCGCCCCGCTAGAGGCCCGAATAGCGTCACTAAAACTAGGGTAAAGCAGCGCTAAAAATAGCGCCGCTTTACCGCCAACGCCCCCCGCGGCTCGGTGTGAAAGGGCTCTAAGGGTCCGATCAGGTCCGCCTGAAAAACAGACAGGCGAACCTGATCAGACAGCCCGTGTGAAAGGGGCCAAGCAGGGAGATAACAAATAAATTAATTTTAATTAGGAAAAAAATAAATAAACAGTTTTTATATAAATATAAATAAATAAAATCTATTACGAAAAAAAAAAAAAAGGCTATCCCCACATTCACTTCCTTCTCTTCTCCACTTTGGGAAGGAGATGGGCAGTGAAAACAGGCAGGTATTTCGCATTAGCATTGCATTAGCATTGCTGGTTGCAATACCAACGGCCACCACAAGATGGCGCCAGATTTCAGAAGGACTCCAGAACTACCGAAGAAGGCCGCAAAGCCGGGGCCTCAATTACCGGCCGGCGCGGCCCGACGCGATCGCACGGGGGGGGGTCTATGTCCGCACAGAGACAGGACACCCCCAGCTGTGCTGCCCCAGGCGCCAGGTCGCTAATTCTAGTCGCAAATGCGACCTGGCGCCCGGGTTTTGTCGAGCCCTGATATACCGTATTCTTCTATCCCTACTACAAGTGCAAAAATGTCACTTTTCATCCTGCCGGAAATATACAGAGCTCAGAACTTTCTGCTCTCGTTGTCTCTGGACTGTTTTCAGTCCCAGTTCTCTATGTGGACTACAAAACATCACCTCACTATGTTATAGACAGGGGGGAGTATTCTGTAGTCCAAACACACTTTCTGTCCTACGGTGACAACGTCTCCATAGATTCAGTACAGTGAGTGTTGTCACCCTAGGACAGGAAGTTACTGGCAGGATCAAAGACAAAGGGAAAAGAAAACAAATGCAGCCACCATATCTAAGGACTGGTCAGCTGAAGTATAGTACATTTTTGTATTTCGGATTCCCCCATAAATCAGTTGGCCCCATCCGTGTACCCCCACAAATCACTTGCCCCATCAGAGTACATATATAGATCAGTTGCCCCATTACAGTGTCCCCATAGAGTAATTGCCCCATCAAAAAGCCCCCATAGATTAGTTGCCTCATCATTGTGCCCCCATAGATTAGTTTCCTCCATCACAGAGCTCAGTGTACCTGTAGGAGAACTCCCTATAGCCTGGCAGGCAGAAGGTGGGAGCTGGCAGGAGAAATGTGCTGCAGGGCACACAGCAGGCACGTGAAGTCATTGGTTGCTAGGCATGCCGGCATTTCTAGCAACCAATGACTTCTGCTCAATGGACCAGGACTTGTGGGCGGTCCGCCATGTTAGTGAAGGCTCCATGAGCCTATCAGCCTGTGCAGGAGGTGGAGCCAGGGACTTTGTGGGAGGAGACTCATCTAATCTCTCGGTGTAGGAGAATTCAGACTGAGGAGTGGGTGGGGCAGAATAGTTAGGGGCGGGGCAAAGGAGTATGACGTAATGTTGTGGGGGAGGTGCTAGGAGAGGGAGCCTGTCACCTGTGCCCTGCCCCCGAGCATAATGCCTGG
Organism: Lithobates septentrionalis; assembly: GCA_037952835.1. Taxonomy (NCBI): domain Eukaryota; kingdom Metazoa; phylum Chordata; class Amphibia; order Anura; family Ranidae; genus Lithobates; species Lithobates septentrionalis. Next base: position 65,853 of record JBBDGP010000746.1, on the reverse strand, counting down.
GTCATGCCCCCCCCTTGTCTTGGCCCCCTGCTTCCAGTCATATGCTCTATTGATCTACTGACCCCCCCCCCCCATAGATCTCCTGCTCTGTATGGACAATCACTCATGCCCAATACTTGGGGAAAAGGAAAAATTGGAACAGGGAACAAAGGAATATAAATGTAAATATGGCGGATCACGGCGTGCCGCGGTGACAACTTTCCACCATATCAGTCTCCGGTCACATCTGCGCGTTCCGGTAATGCGCACAGAAATGCACGTTTCCACGCAATCCCGGAACACGCAAAAATATCTGCCTCACGCTTGTAGTGCCATTTATTGTAAATGTCCCCCCAAAACGTGAGACCCCATTACAAGTAATGTGGCAAAATGCATGGGAAATAAAACAAAGCGCAACGCGTCATGAGATACTTTGTCAGGCTTGTGGGGCATAGGGCAACGCACTGAAATCAATGGGGGGCGCTATGCTTCTTGGGGGTTTGTCATCCAGGTGTATGTCAGAGGAGTGACTGGGACCGGCATTGGTGTCAGCGGACGCTCTATTAACCCCAACATTGGTGTCAGCGGACGCTCTATTAACCCTCAGCATTGGTGTCAGCGGACGCTCTATTAACCCTAAGCATTGGTGTCAGCGGACGCACTATTAACCCCGGCATTGGTGTCAGCGGACGCACTATTAACTCCCGGCATTGGTGTCAGCGGACGCACTATTAACCCTCAGCATTGGTGTCAGCGGACGCACTATTAACCCCCAGCATTGGTGTCAGCGGACGCACTATTAACCCCCAGCATTGGTGTCAGCGGACGCACTATTAACCCCCAGCATTGGTGTCAGCGGACGCACTATTAACCCCCAGCATTGGTGTCAGCAGACGCTCTATTAACTCCCAACATTGGTGTCAGCGGACGCACTATTAACCCCCAGCATTGGTGTCAGCGGACGCACTATTAACCCCCAGCATTGGTGTCAGCGGACGCACTATTAACCCCCAACATTGGTGTCAGCGGACGCACTATTATCCCCGGCATTGGTGTCAGCGGACGCATTATTAACCCCCAGCATTGGTGTCAGCGGATGTACTATTAACCCCCAGCATTGGTGTCAGCGGATGCACTATTAACCCCCAGCATTGGTGTCAGCGGATGCACTATTAACTCCCAGCATTGGTGTCAGCGGACGCATTATTAACCCCCAGCATTGGTGTCAGCGGATGCACTATTAACTCCCAGCATTGGTGTCAGCAGACGCATTATTAACCCCCAGCATTGGTGTCAGCGGATGTACTATTAACCCCCAGCATTGGTGTCAGCGGACGCACTATTAACCCCGGCATTGGTGTCAGCGGACGCTCTATTAACTCCCGGCATTGGTGTCAGCGGACGCACTATTAACCCTCAGCATTGGTGTCAGCGGATGCTCTATTAACCCCCAACATTGGTGTCAGCAGACGCTCTATTAACCCCCAGCATTGGTGTCAGCGGACGCACTATTAACCCCCAGCATTGGTGTCAGCGGACGCACTATTAACCCCCAGCATTGGTGTCAGCGGACGCACTATTAACCCCCAGCATTGGTGTCAGCGGACGCACTATTAACCCCCAGCATTGGTGTCAGCGGACGCACTATTAACCCCCAGCATTGGTGTCAGCGGACGCACTATTAACCCCCAGCATTGGTGTCAGCAGACGCTCTATTAACTCCCAACATTGGTGTCAGTGGACGCACTATTAACCCCCAACATTGGTGTCAGCGGACGCACTATTATCCCCGGCATTGGTGTCAGCGGACGCATTATTAACCCCCAGCATTGGTGTCAGCGGATGCACTATTAACCCCCAGCATTGGTGTCAGCGGATGCACTATTAACTCCCAGCATTGGTGTCAGCGGACGCATTATTAACCCCCAGCATTGGTGTCAGCGGACGCACTATTAACCCTCAGCATTGGTGTCAGCGGATGCTCTATTAACCCCCAACATTGGTGTCAGCGGACGCTCTATTAACTCCCGGCATTGGTGTCAGCAGACGCACTATTAACCCTCAGCATTGGTGTCAGCGGACGCTCTATTAACCCCCAGCATTGGTGTCAGCGGACGCTCTATTAACCCCCAGCATTGGTGTCAGCGGACGCTCTATTAACCCCCAGCATTGGTGTCAGCGGACGCTCTATTAACCCCCAGCATTGGTGTCAGCGGACGCTCTATTAACCCCCAGCATTGGTGTCAGCGGACGCTCTATTAACTCCCAACATTGGTGTCAGCGGACGCACTATTAACCCCCAGCATTGGTGTCAGCGGACGCACTATTAACCCCCAGCATTGGTGTCAGCGGACGCACTATTAACCCCCAGCATTGGTGTCAGCGGACGCACTATTAACCCCCAGCATTGGTGTCAGCGGACGCACTATTAACCCCCAGCATTGGTGTCAGCAGACGCTCTATTAACTCCCAACATTGGTGTCAGTGGACGCACTATTAACCCCCAACATTGGTGTCAGCGGACGCACTATTATCCCCGGCATTGGTGTCAGCGGACGCATTATTAACCCCCAGCATTGGTGTCAGCGGATGCACTATTAACCCCCAGCATTGGTGTCAGCGGATGCACTATTAACTCCCAGCATTGGTGTCAGCGGACGCATTATTAACCCCCAGCATTGGTGTCAGCGGACGCACTATTAACCCTCAGCATTGGTGTCAGCGGATGCTCTATTAACCCCCAACATTGGTGTCAGCGGACGCTCTATTAACTCCCGGCATTGGTGTCAGCAGACGCACTATTAACCCTCAGCATTGGTGTCAGCGGACGCTCTATTAACCCCCAGCATTGGTGTCAGCGGACGCTCTATTAACCCCCAGCATTGGTGTCAGCGGACGCTCTATTAACCCCCAGCATTGGTGTCAGCGGACGCTCTATTAACTCCCAACATTGGTGTCAGTGGACGCACTATTAACCCCCAACATTGGTGTCAGTTGACGCACTATTAACCCCCAGCATTGGTGTCAGCGGACGCTCTATTAACCCTTTCATGACTAAGCCTATTTTTGAAATTTGGTGTTTACAAGTTAAAATCCATATTTTTTGCTAGAAAATTACTTAGAACCCCCAAACATTATATATATTTTTTTAGCAGAGAATCTAGAGAATAAAATGGAGATTGTTGCAATATTTTATATCACACGGTATTTGTGCAGCGGTGTTTTAAACGCAAATTTTTGGAAAAGGGACACTTCCATGAATTTTAAAAAATCCAAACAGTAAAGTTACCCCAATTTTTTTGTATAATGTGAAAGATGATGTTATGCCGACTAAATAGATACCAAACATCTCACGCTTTATAATTGCACGCACACGTGGAATGGCGACAAACTATGGTAGCTATGAATTTCCATAGGCGACGCTTTAAATTTTTTTTACGGTTACCAGGTTAGAGTTACAGAGGAGGTCTAGGGCTAGAATTATTGCTCTCGCTCTGACGATCGCGGCGATACCTCACATGTGTGATTTGAACACCGTTTACATATGCGGGCGCGACTTCCGTATGCGTTTTCTTCGCTGCGCGAGCTCGCGGGGACGGGGGCGCTTTAAAATTTTTTTTTTTTTATTTATTTTATTTATTTTTAGACTTATAAATTGTGTTTTTAAAAAAAATGTTTTTTTTTTTACTTTTATTGCTGTCACAAGGAATGTAAACATCCCTTGTGACAGTAATAGGTGGTGACAGGTACTCTTTATGGAGGGATCGGGGGTCTAAAAGACCCCCGATCCCTCCTCTGCACTTCAAAGTATTCAGATCGCCGAAAAGGGCGATTCTGAATACTGTATATTTTTTTAAATTCGGCGCCATTGGCAGCCGAGTAAACGGGAAGTGACGTCATGACGTCGCTTCCGCGTTTACATTGAGAAGGCTGGAACGAAGCCGCCGGAGACAGCCGATTGGACACCGGGCTTCCCGATTGCACGGGAGGCCCGGTAAGAGCGGCGGGATGTCCCCTCCCGCTCCTCCGGTATAACAGCCGAGCGGCTTTTAGCCGCATCGGTTGTTATATACGGGTAGCCGATCGCCCGCTCTAAACAACGGTACCGGGATGATGCCTGGTATAACCCCGGAAAGCCGAGTACGCACATCTGCGTACGGTCGGCGGGAAGGGGTTAACTCCCAACATTGGTGTCAGCGGACGCTCTATTAACCCCGAGATTCAGTGATGTCCCCTGGTATCACCCCCCCCTCGAGATTCAGTGATGTCCCCTGGTATCCCCCCCATCCATACTTGTCAGGCTCCATGATGAATCAGACAGCCTCAGGTGACGCTGACCAAAAAAGTACACAATGGATTCCATCTGCTTCTGGTGGTCACAAATCTGCAGAATCAGAGAGCTGAACCTCCAGGAGAGGAAGTCCTTCATCTTCTGGGGGGCGGAGACACTGCATGAAAGGGGGGGAAATACAAAACCACATCAGGAAGTAAATCGACATTATTTCCTATATATCATTATTATTCACAATAAATATACATTTTATATGGATGTGAAACCATTTCCAGGTGTGTCAATGTCCCAGAGACACACCCCCAGAGACACACCCCCGAGACACACCCCCAGAGACACCCCCCCAGAGACACCCCCAGAGACACACCCCCAGAGACACAACCCAGAGAAACACCCCCAGAGACACAACTCAGAGACACACCCCCAGGGATACACCCCAGAGACACACCCCCAGAGACACAACCCAGAGACACACCCCCAGAGACACACCCCCAGAGACACACCCCCCCAGAGACACACCCCCCCAGAGACACAACTCAGAAACACACCCCCAGGGATACACCCCAGAGACACACCCCCAGAGACACACACCCCAGAGACACACCCCCAGAGACACACCCCCAGAGACACACCCCCAGAGACACAACTCAGAGACACACCCCCAGAGACACACCCCCCAGAGACACACCCCCCAGAGACACACCCCCAGAGACACACCCCCAGAGACACACCCCCAGAGACACCCCCCCCCCAGAGACACAACTCAGAAACACACCCCCAGGGATACACCCCAGAGACACACCCCCAGAGACACACCCCCAGAGACACACCCCCAGAGACACACCCCCAGAGACACACCTCCAGAGACACAACCCAGAGAAACACCCCCAGAGACACAACTCAGAGACACACCCCCAGGGATACACCCCAGAGACACACCCCAGAGACACAACTCAGAGACACACCCCCAAGACACCCCCCCCCAGAGACACACCCCCAGAGACACACACCCCAGAAACACAACCCAGAGAAACACCTCAGAGACACACCCCCAAGACACCCCCCCCCAGAGACACAACTCAGAGACACACCCCAGGGATACACCCCAGTGGCACACCCCCAAAAATACACTCCAGAGACACCCCCCAAAAATACACTCCAGAGACACACCCCCAGAGACACACACCCCAGAGACACACCCCCCAGAGACACACCCCCAGAGACACACCCCCAGAGACACACCTCCAGAGACACAACTCAGAGACACACCCCCCCAGAGACACAACCCAGAGAAACACCCCCAGAGACACAACTCAGAGACACACCCCCAGGGATACACCCCAGAGACACACCCCCAGAGACACACCTCAGAGACACACCCCCAGGGATACACCCCAGAGACACACCCCAGAGACACAACTCAGAGACACACCCCCAAGACACCCCCCCCCAGAGACACACCCCCAGAGACACACACCCCAGAAACACAACCCAGAGAAACACCTCAGAGACACACCCCCAAGACACCCCCCCCCCAGAGACACAACTCAGAGACACACCCCAGGGATACACCCCAGTGGCACACCCCCAAAAATACACTCCAGAGACACCCCCCAAAAATACACTCCAGAGACACACCCCCTGGGATACACCCCAGAGACACACACCCTCCTTACACTGGTGGTCATGGCAGTACCTCCTTACACTGGTGGTCATGGCGGTACCTCCGTACACTGGTGGTCATGGCGGTACCTCCGTACACTAGGGGTGCAACGGATCGTTGCCGATCCGTGATCCGTACGGATCCCCCTCCGCGGATCGGCACACCCGCGATCCGCGGAGCACTTTTCGGCCTCAGCCATAGGAAAGGCCGCGGCTTCGGCCTAGCTCCGGAGCCGGCGGCCGTCTTAGTACACCCGGAAGTGGCCACTGTCTGGACAGGAAGTGACGTTTCGTCGCCGCCATCTTGCTACACCCCACACTCCTGCACAGTACAATAATGATAGAGTGAGAAGGGGGCAAGCAGACATCTTGTTACACCCACCGGAGTTTTGGATTTAAAAGCCATTTTCAACAAAAAACTGAGCTTATATGCACAAATACTGTATTTATGCATATAAGCTCGGTTTTGTGTTGAAAATAGCTTTTAAATCTAAAACTTCGGTGGGTGTAACAAGATTTGTGTGTGTTTTTTTTTTTTTTGCTGATCCGAAAATGATCCGATCCGTGACTCTGATCCAAGGGACGATCCGATCCGTGAGATTTTTGATCCGTTGCACCCCTACCGTACACTGATGGTCATGGCGGTACCTCCATACACTGATGGTCATGGCAGTACCTCCATACACTGGTGGTCATGGCAGTACCTCCGTACACTGGTGGTCATGGCGGTACCTCCGTACACTGATGGTCATGGCAGTACCTCCGTACACTGGTGGTCATGGCAGTACCTCCATACACTGGTGGTCATGGCAGTACCTCCGTACACTGATGGTCATGGCAGTACCTCCTCACACTGGTGGTCATGGCGGTACCTCCGTACACTGATGGTCATGGCAGTACCTCCGTACACTGGTGGTCATGGCAGTACCTCCGTACACTGGTGGTCATGGCAGTACCTCCGTACACTGATGGTCATGGCGGTACCTCCGTACACTGGTGGTCAAGGCAGTACCTCCGTACACTGGTGGTCATGGCAGTACCTCCGTACACTGGTGGTCATGGTAGTACCTCCGTACACTGGTGGTCATGGTAGTACCTCCATACACTGGTGGTCATGGTAGTACCTCCTTACACTGGTGGTCATGGTAGTACCTCCTTACACTGGTGGTCATGGTAGTACCTCCTTACACTGGTGGTCATGGCAGTACCTCCGTACACTGGTGGTCATGGCAGTACCTCCGTACACTGGTGGTCATGGTAGTACCTCCGTACACTGGTGGTCATGGCAGTACCTCCGTACACTGGTGGTCATGGTAGTACCTCCGTACACTGGTGGTCATGGCAGTACCTCCGTACACTGGTGGTCATGGTAGTACCTCCGTACACTGGTGGTCATGGTAGTACCTCCGTACACTGGTGGTCATGGTAGTACCTCCGTACACTGGTGGTCATGGTAGTACCTCCGTACACTGGTGGTCATGGTAGTACCTCCGTACACTGGTGGTCATGGTAGTACCTCCGTACACTGGTGGTCATGGTAGTACCTCCGTACACTGGTGGTCATGGTAGTACCTCCGTACACTGGTGGTCATGGTAGTACCTCCATACACTGGTGGTCACGGTAGTACCTCCGTACACTGGTGGTCACGGTAGTACCTCCGTACACTGGTGGTCATGGTAGTACCTCCGTACACTGGTGGTCATGGTAGTACCTCCGTACACTGGTGGTCACGGTAGTACCTCCGTACACTGGTGGTCACGGTAGTACCTCCGTACACTGGTGGTCATGGTAGTACCTCCGTACACTGGTGGTCATGGTAGTACCTCCGTACACTGGTGGTCATGGTAGTACCTCCGTACACTGGTGGTCATGGCAGTACCTCCTTACACTGGTGGTCACGGCAGTACCTCCGTACACTGGTGGTCACGGTAGTACCTCCATACACTGGTGGTCATGGTAGTACCTCCGTACACTGGTGGTCATGGTAGTACCTCCGTACACTGGTGGTCATGGTAGTACCTCCGTACACTGGTGGTCATGGTAGTACCTCCATACACTGGTGGTCACGGTAGTACCTCCGTACACTGGTGGTCACGGTAGTACCTCCGTACACTGGTGGTCATGGTAGTACCTCCGTACACTGGTGGTCATGGTAGTACCTCCGTACACTGGTGGTCATGGTAGTACCTCCGTACACTGGTGGTCATGGCAGTACCTCCTTACACTGGTGGTCACGGTAGTACCTCCGTACACTGGTGGTCATGGTAGTACCTCCGTACACTGGTGGTCATGGTAGTACCTCCGTACACTGGTGGTCATGGTAGTACCTCCGTACACTGGTGGTCATGGTAGTACCTCCTCACACTGGTGGTGAGTGAATTCTTTATTCTGATCCCATAGAACAGTATGAGTCCCACAGGAACTCTGGAACATCATATACCTTTTCTGAACACAGTGGACTTTTGATTCTTGGTGGCACAGAACGCCCTTCCAGAGATGAGATATTCTGGAGATTTCCGCTGCACTCCTGACAAGCCGCCATCTTCCTTTTAGGGAAGAGAGGTTTCCGGCTCACCACTCTCCCGTTTTTGCACAGAGTCTTTCTAATGGTTGAGTCCTGAACATTCACCTGAGCCGAGGCCAGAGAGGCCTGCAGTTCCCGGGACCAGGCAGAAGGCTTCTTCTTGACTTCACTGATGATGATCCTTCTGGCCTGGGGGGAGATTTTCGCAGGACGACCCCTCCTAGGTAGATTCACCACCGTTCCAAACTTCTTCCACTTGGTGAGAATGGCTCTGACCGTAGTCCGATTGAGGTCCAGGGCCTTGGAGATGGTGGTGTAACCCTGTCCAGACTGATAGACTTCAGCCACCTTTCTCTGAAGGTCTGCCGAAATCTCACTGGAGCGCGACTCCCCACACTCCGACAACTCCGCATGTCCTGGCAAAGGTTCAAACAGATAAAGATTAGAGGCTCAGTCATAGACTATAGTGGGGACATTAGAGTGTCAGCTCCTGGGCTCAGTTATAGACTGTAGTGGGGACAATAGAGTGTCAGCTCCTGGACTCAGTCATAGACTATAGTGGGGACATTAGAGTGTCAGCTCCTGGGCTCAGTCATAGACTATAGTGGGGACATTAGAGTGTCAGCTCCTGGGCTCAGTCATAGACTATAGTGGGGACATTAGAGTGTCAGCTCCTGGGCTCAGTCATAGACTATAGTGGGGACATTAGAGTGTCAGCTCCTGGGCTCAGTCATAGATTATACTGGGGACATTAGAGTGTCAGCTCCTGGGCTCAGTCATAGACTATAGTGGGGACATTAGAGTGTCAGCTCCTGGGCTCAGTCATAGACTATAGTGGGGACATTAGAGTGTCAGCTCCTGGGCTCAGTCATAAACTATAGTGGGGACATTAGAGTGTCAGCTCCTGGGCTCAGTCATAGACTGTAGTGGGGACAATAGAGTGTCAGCTCCTGGACTCAGTCATAGACTATAGTGGGGACATTAGAGTGTCAGCTCCTGGGCTCAGTCATAGACTATAGTGGGGACATTAGAGTGTCAGCTCCTGGGCTCAGTCATAGACTATAGTGGGGACATTAGAGTGTCAGCTCCTGGGCTCAGTCATAGACTATAGTGGGGACATTAGAGTGTCAGCTCCTGGGCTCAGTCATAGATTATACTGGGGACATTAGAGTGTCAGCTCCTGGGCTCAGTCATAGACTATAGTGGGGACATTAGAGTGTCAGCTCCTGGGCTCAGTCATAGACTATAGTGGGGACATTAGAGTGTCAGCTCCTGGGCTCAGTCATAAACTATAGTGGGGACATTAGAGTGTCAGCTCCTGGGCTCAGTCATAGACTATAGTGGGGACATTAGAGTGTCAGCTCCTGGGCTCAGTCATAGACTATAGTGGGGACATTAGAGTGTCAGCTCCTGGACTCAGTCATAGACTGCACTGGGGACATTAGAGTGTCAGCTCCTGGGCTCAGTCATAGACTATAGTGGGGACATTAGAGTGTCAGCTCCTGGGCTCAGTCATAGACTGCACTGGGGAGATTAGAGTGTCAGCTCCTGGGCTCAGTCATAGACTATAGTGGGGACATTAGAGCGTCAGCTCCTGGGCTCAGTCATAGACTATAGTGGGGACATTAGAGTGTCAGCTCCTGGGCTCAGTCATAGACTATAGTGAGGACATTAGAGTGTCAGCTCCTGGGCTCAGCCATAAACTATAGTAGGGACATTAGAGTGTCAGCTCCTGGACTCAGTCATACACTATAGTGGGGACATTAGAGTGTCAGCTCCTGGGCTCAGTCATAGACTGCACTGGGGACATTAGAGTGTCAGCTCCTGGGCTCAGTCATAGACTATAGTGGGGACATTAGAGTGTCAGCTCCTGGGCTCAGTCATAGACTGCACTGGGGAGATTAGAGTGTCAGCTCCTGGGCTCAGTCATAGACTGCACTGGGGACATTAGAGTGTCAGCTCCTGGACTCAGTCATAGACTGCACTGGGGACATTAGAGTGTCAGCTCCTGGGCTCAGTCATAGACTATAGTGGGGACATTAGAGTGTCAGCTCCTGGGCTCAGTCATAGACTGCACTGGGGAGATTAGAGTGTCAGCTCGTGGGCTCAGTCATAGACTATAGTGGGGACATTAGAGTGTCAGCTCCTGGGCTCAGTCATAGACTATAGTGGGGACATTAGAGCGTCAGCTCCTGGGCTCAGTCATAGACTATAGTGGGGACATTAGAGTGTCAGCTCCTGGGCTCAGTCATAGACTATAGTGGGGACATTAGAGTGTCAGCTCCTGGGCTCAGTCATAGACTATAGTGGGGACATTAGAGTGTCAGCTCCTGGGCTCAGTCATAGACTATAGTGGGGACATTAGAGTGTCAGCTCCTGGGCTCAGCCATAAACTATAGTAGGGACATTAGAGTGTCAGCTCCTGGGCTCAGTCATACACTATAGTGGGGACATTAGAGTGTCAGCTCCTGGGCTCAGTCATAGACTGCACTGGGGACATTAGAGTGTCAGCTCCTGGGCTCAGTCATAGACTATAGTGGGGACATTAGAGTGTCAGCTCCTGGGCTCAGTCATAGACTGCACTGGGGAGATTAGAGTGTCAGCTCGTGGGCTCAGTCATAGACTATAGTGGGGACATTAGAGTGTCAGCTCCTGGGCTCAGTCATAGACTATAGTGGGGACATTAGAGTGTCAGCTCCTGGGCTCAGTCATAGACTATAGTGAGGACATTAGAGTGTCAGCTCCTGGGCTCAGTCATAGACTATAGTGGGGACATTAGAGTGTCAGCTCCTGGGCTCAGTCATAGACTATAGTGGGGACATTAGAGTGTCAGCTCCTGGGCTCAGTCATAGACTATAGTGGGGACATTAGAGTGTCAGCTCCTGGGCTCAGTCATAGATTATACTGGGGACATTAGAGTGTCAGCTCCTGGGCTCAGTCATAGACTATAGTGGGGACATTAGAGTGTCAGCTCCTGGGCTCAGTCATAGACTATAGTGGGGACATTAGAGTGTCAGCTCCTGGGCTCAGTCATAAACTATAATGGGGACATTAGAGTGTCAGCTCCTGGGCTCAGTCATAGACTATAGTGGGGACATTAGAGTGTCAGCTCCTGGGCTCAGTCATAGACTATAGTGGGGACATTAGAGTGTCAGCTCCTGGACTCAGTCATAGACTGCACTGGGGACATTAGAGTGTCAGCTCCTGGGCTCAGTCATAGACTATAGTGGGGACATTAGAGTGTCAGCTCCTGGGCTCAGTCATAGACTGCACTGGGGAGATTAGAGTGTCAGCTCCTGGGCTCAGTCATAGACTATAGTGGGGACATTAGAGTGTCAGCTCCTGGGCTCAGTCATAGACTATAGTGGGGACATTAGAGCGTCAGCTCCTGGGCTCAGTCATAGACTATAGTGGGGACATTAGAGTGTCAGCTCCTGGGCTCAGTCATAGACTATAGTGGGGACATTAGAGTGTCAGCTCCTGGGCTCAGCCATAAACTATAGTAGGGACATTAGAGTGTCAGCTCCTGGACTCAGTCATACACTATAGTGGGGACATTAGAGTGTCAGCTCCTGGGCTCAGTCATAGACTGCACTGGGGACATTAGAGTGTCAGCTCCTGGGCTCAGTCATAGACTATAGTGGGGACATTAGAGTGTCAGCTCCTGGGCTCAGTCATAGACTGCACTGGGGAGATTAGAGTGCCAGCTCCTGGGCTCAGTCATAGACTGCACTGGGGACATTAGAGTGTCAGCTCCTGGACTCAGTCATAGACTGCACTGGGGACATTAGAGTGTCAGCTCCTGGGCTCAGTCATAGACTATAGTGGGGACATTAGAGTGTCAGCTCCTGGGCTCAGTCATAGACTGCACTGGGGAGATTAGAGTGTCAGCTCGTGGGCTCAGTCATAGACTATAGTGGGGACATTAGAGTGTCAGCTCCTGGGCTCAGTCATAGACTATAGTGGGGACATTAGAGCGTCAGCTCCTGGGCTCAGTCATAGACTATAGTGGGGACATTAGAGTGTCAGCTCCTGGGCTCAGTCATAGACTATAGTGGGGACATTAGAGTGTCAGCTCCTGGGCTCAGCCATAAACTATAGTAGGGACATTAGAGTGTCAGCTCCTGGGCTCAGTCATACACTATAGTGGGGACATTAGAGTGTCAGCTCCTGGGCTCAGTCATAGACTGCACTGGGGACATTAGAGTGTCAGCTCCTGGGCTCAGTCATAGACTATAGTGGGGACATTAGAGTGTCAGCTCCTGGGCTCAGTCATAGACTGCACTGGGGAGATTAGAGTGTCAGCTCGTGGGCTCAGTCATAGACTATAGTGGGGACATTAGAGTGTCAGCTCCTGGGCTCAGTCATAGACTATAGTGGGGACATTAGAGTGTCAGCTCCTGGGCTCAGTCATAGACTGCACTGTGGACATTAGAGTGTCAGCTCCTGGGCTCAGTCATAGACTATAGTGGGGACATTAGAGCGTCAGCTCCTGGGCTCAGTCATAGACTGCACTGGGGAGATTAGAGTGTCAGCTCGTGGGCTCAGTCATAGACTGCACTGGGGACATTAGAGTGCCAGCTCCTGGGCTCAGTCATAGACTATAGTGGGGACATTAGAGTGTCAGCTCCTGGGCTCAGTCATAGACTGCACTGGGGACATTAGAATGTCAGCTCTTGGGCTCAGTCATAGACTATAGTGGGGACATCAAAGTGTCAGCTCCTGGGCTCAGTCATAGACTATAGTGGGGACATTAGAGTGTCAGCTCCTGGGCTCAGCCATAAACTATAGTAGGGACATTAGAGTGTCAGCTCCTGGGCTCAGGCATAGACTATAGTGGGGACATCGGAGTGTCAGCTCCTGGGCTCAGTCATAGACTATAGTGGGGACATTAGAGTGTCAGCTCCTGGGCTCAGCCATAAACTATAGTAGGGACATTAGAGTTTCAGCTCCTGGGCTCAGGCATAGACTATAGTGGGGACATTAGAGTGTCAGCTCCTGGGCTCAGTCATAGACTATAGTGGGGACATTAGAGTGTCAGCTCCTGGGCTCAGTCATAGACTGCACTGGGGACAGAGTGTCAGTTCCTGGGCTCAGTCATAGACTATAGTGGGGACATTAGAGTGTCAGCTCCTGGGCTCAGCCATAAACTATAGTAGGGACATTAGAGTGTCAGCTCCTGGGCTCAGTCATAGACTATAGTGGGGACATTAGAGTGTCAGCCCCCGGGCTCAGTCATAGACTATAGTGGGGACATTAGAGTGTCAGCTCCTGGGCTCAGTCATAGACTATAGTGGGGACATTAGAGTGTCAGCTCCTGGGCTCAGTCATAGACTGCACTGGGGACAGAGTGTCAGTTCCTGGGCTCAGTCATAGACTATAGTGGGGACATTAGAGTGTCAGCTCCTGGGCTCAGTCATAGACTGCACTGGGGACATTAGAGTGTCAGCTCCTGGGCTCAGTCATAGACTATAGTGGGGACATTAGAGTGTCAGCCCCCGGGCTCAGTCATAGACTATAGTGGGGACATTAGAGTGTCAGCTCCTGGGCTCAGTCATAGACTATAGTAAGGACATTAGAGTGTCAGCTCCTGGGCTCAGTCATAGACTATAGTGGGGACATTAGAGTGTCAGCTCCTGGGCTCAGTCATAGACTATAGTGGGGACATTAGAGTGTCAGCTCCTGGTTCTCAGTCATAGACTATAGTGGGGACATCAGAGTGTCAGCTCCTGGGCTCAGTAATAGACTATAGTGAGGACATTAGAGAGTCAGCTCCTGGGCTCAATCATAGACTATAGTGAGGACATTAGAGTGTCAGCTCCTGGGCTCAGTCATAGACTATAGTGGGGACATTAGAGTGTCAGCTCCTGGGCTCAGTCATAGACTATAGTGGGGACATTAGAGTGTCAGCTCCTGTTCTCAGTCATAGACTGCACTGGGGACATTAGAGTGTCAGCTCCTGGGCTCAGTCATAGACTATAGTGGGGACATTAGAGTGTCAGCTCCTGGGCTCAGTCATAGACTATAGTGGGGACATTAGAGTGTCAGCTCCTGGGCTCAGTCATAGACTATAGTGGGGACATTAGAGTGTCAGCTCCTGGGCTCAGTCATAGACTATAGTGGGGACATTAGAGTGTCAGCTCCCGGGCTCAGTCATAGACTATAGTGGGGACATTAGAGTGTCAGCTCCTGGGCTCAGTCATAGACTATAGTGGGGACATTAGAGTGTCAGCTCCTGGGCTCAGTCATAGACTATGGTGGGGACATTAGAGTGTCAGCTCCCGGGCTCAGTCATAGACTATAGTGGGGACATTAGAGTGTCAGCTCCTGGGCTCAGTCATAGACTATAGTGGGGACATTAGAGTGTCAGCTCCTGGGCTCAGTCATAGACTATAGTGGGGACATTAGAGTGTCAGCCCCCGGGCTCAGTCATAGACTATAGTGGGGACATTAGAGTGTCAGCTCCTGGGCTCAGTCATAGACTATAGTAAGGACATTAGAGTGTCAGCTCCTGGGCTCAGTCATAGACTATAGTGGGGACATCAGAGTGTCAGCTCCTGGGCTCAGTAATAGACTATAGTGAGGACATTAGAGAGTCAGCTCCTGGGCTCAATCATAGACTATAGTGAGGACATTAGAGTGTCAGCTCCTGGGCTCAGGCATAGACTATAGTGAGGACATTAGAGTGTCAGCTCCTGGGCTCAGTCATAGACTATAGTGGGGACATTAGAGTGTCAGCTCCCGGGCTCAGTCATAGACTATAGTGGGGACATTAGAGTGTCAGCTCCTGGGCTCAGTCATAGACTATAGTGGGGACATTAGAGTGTCAGCTCCTGGGCTCAGTCATAGACTATAGTGGGGACATCAGAGTGTCAGCTCCTGGTTCTCAGTCATAGACTATAGTGGGGACATTAGAGTGTCAGCTTCCGGGCTCAGTCATAGACTATAGTGGGGACATTAGAGTGTCAGCTCCTGGGCTCAGTCATAGACTATAGTGAGGACATTAGAGTGTCAGCTCCTGGGCTCAGTCATAGACTATAGTGGGGACATTAGAGTGTCAGCTCCTGGGCTCAGTCATAGACTATAGTGAGGACATTAGAGTGTCAGCTCCTGGGCTCAGTCATAGACTATAGTGGGGACATTAGAGTGTCAGCTCCTGGGCTCAATCATAGACTATAGTGAGGACATTAGAGTGTCAGCTCCTGGGCTCAATCATAGACTATAGTGAGGACATTAGAGTGTCAGCTCCTGGGCTCAGTCATAGACTATAGTGGGGACATTAGAGTGTCAGCTCCTGGGCTCAGCCATAAACTATAGTGGGGACATTAGAGTGTCAGCTCCTGGGCTCAGTCATAGACTATAGTGAGGACATTAGAGTGTCAGCTCCTGGGCTCAGTCATAGACTATAGTGGGGACATTAGAGTGTCAGCTCCTGGGCTCAGTCATAGACTATAGTGGGGACATTAGAGTGTCAGCTCCTGGGCTCAGTCATAGACTATAGTGGGGACAATGGAGTGTCAGCTCCTGGGCTCAGTCATAGACTATAGTGGGGACATTAGAGTGTCAGCTCCTGGGCTCAGTCATAGACTATAGTGGGGACATTAGAGAGTGTCAGCTCCTGGGCTCAGTCATAGACTGCACTGGGGACAGAGTGTCAGCTCCTGGGCTCAGTCATAGACTATAGTGGGGACATTAGAATGTCAGCTCCTGGGCTCAGTCATAGACTATAGTGGGGACAATAGAGTGTCAGCTCCTGGGCTCAGCCTCCCTGTGGGCGGTCCTCAGTAATGATCACACTCACCTCTCCTCCAGGTCACATGATCTCTCTGCCCACTGTTGATGGGCGGGACCTCTACTGAAGACAAGATCATGTGACGTTCCGCCCCCTAATAGGCCTAATAGTCTTCTTCCCCCGCCAACCAAAGAGGACCAAATGTTTCTCGGGCTCCTCCTACTTCCGGCATTTGTGTTTACTTCCGGGTGAGGAGTGTATTTACCTTCCGGGGTCGGTGGAGGAGAAGGGTGAGAGGTGAATGGTGCCATATAGTAGAGACTGCAGAGCATGTGAGGGACAGAGCGCTCCCCTCCCCCTCTGTGACCCCCTTATAGGATAGAATGACCCCCATTCCTCCCTGTATGAGGTGTCAGCCCTGCCCTCTGTGTGTGTCACACCCTCTGTAGATGTTTATCACCCAGGGGTGCACAGGACACAGTTCTTCTGGATCAGTGCCAGGACTTGCCATGGTCTTACCAGGCCGGCACCATGACCAGCGCACTTCCCTTTCTTCCTAAATGTTGGGGGGCAGCTCTGCGTGTCACCCCCCCCCCCCCCCGCCCCGGGATGGGTCATGTATTGT
This sequence comes from Lithobates septentrionalis, assembly GCA_037952835.1. NCBI lineage: Eukaryota > Metazoa > Chordata > Amphibia > Anura > Ranidae > Lithobates > Lithobates septentrionalis. The sequence continues at coordinate 49,039 of JBBDGP010000746.1, read as the reverse complement.
CATTGTGCATGCAAGATGGCCGCCATCACCATGGCAATGCATGGCCCTGTCGGGGGGGAGGTGGCACCCCCAACATTCAGGAAGACACATCCAATAACACTCTGGGTCCGGGTAGTGCGGCATCATTCGTTGCCATGGTGATGGGGGCTCAGCTTGTCCGCACCATGGCAATGCATGACCCTCCCCCCACCCCAAGGTAGGCGACATGAAGAGGAACCCCCAACATTCAGGAGGAAAAGAAATCCGTCTCCTCCCCACCGCCTCACACTCCTCTCTGATTGGGGGGCTGTGTGAGTGAGTGGGGTGCTCTGTGATCGGGGACTCTGGTGGGAGCAGGGGGACTTCTGATATGAAGGGGGGACTCTGCCATACACTGTACTGTGGACATTGGAGTGTCAGCTCCTGGGCTCAGTCATAGACTGCACTGGGGACATTAGAGTGTCAGCACCTGGGCTCAGTCATAGACTATAGTGGGGACATTAGAGTGTCAGCTCCTGGGCTCAGTCATAGACTATAGTGGGGACATTAGAGTGTCAGCTCCTGGGCTCAGTCATAGACTATAGTGGGGACATTAGAGTGTCAGCTCCTGGGCTCAGTCATAGACTATAGTGGGGACAATAGAGTGTCAGCTCCTGGGCTCAGTCATAGACTATAGTGGGGACAATAGAGTGTCAGCTCCTGGGCTCAGTCATAGACTATAGTGAGGACATTAGAGTGTCAGCTCCTGGGCTCAGTCATAGACTATAGTGGGGACATTAGAGTGTCAACTCCTGGGCTCAGTCAGACTATAGTGGGGACATTAGAGTGTCAGCTCCTGGGCTCAGTCATAGAATATAGTGGGGACATCAAAGTGTCAGCTCCTGGGCTCAGTCATAGACTGCACTGGGGACATTAGAATGTCAGCTCCTGGGCTCAGTCATAGACTATAGTGGGGACATTAAAGTGTCAGCTCCTGGGCTCAGTCATAGACTATAGTGGGGACAATAGAGTGTCAGCTCCTGGGCTCAGTCATAGACTATATTGAGGACATTAGAGTGTCAGCTCCTGGGCTCAGTCATAGACTATAGTGGGGACATTAGAGTGTCAACTCCTGGGCTCAGTCAGACTATAGTGGGGACATTGGAGTGTCAGCTCCTGGGCTCAGTCAGACTATAGTGGGGACATTGGAGTGTCAGCTCCTGGGCTCAGTCATAGAATATATTGGGGACATTAGAGTGTCAGCTCCTGGGCTCAGCCATAGACTATAGTGGGGACATTAGAGTGTCAGCTCCTGGGCTCAGTCATAGACTATAGTGGGGACATTAGAGTGTCAGCTCCTGAGCTCAGTCATAGACTATAGTGGGGACATTAGAGTGTCGGCTCCTGGGCTCAGTCATAGAATATAGTGGGGACATTAGAGTGTCAGCTCCTGGGCTCAGTCATAGACTATAGTGGGGACATTAGAGTGTCAGCTCCTGAGCTCAGTCATAGACTATAGTGGGGACATTGGAGTGTCAGCTCCTGGGCTCAGTCATAGAATATAGTGGGGACATTAGAGTGTCAGCTCCTGGGTTCAGTCATAGACTATAGTGGGGACAATAGAGTGTCAGCTCCTGGGCTCAGTCATAGACTATAGAGGGGACATTAGAGTGTCAGCTCCTGAGCTCAGTCATAGACTATAGTGGGGACATTAGAGTGTCAGCTCCTGGGCTCAGTCATAGACTATAGTGGGGACATTAGAGTGTCAGCTCCTGGGCTCAGTCATAGACTATAGTGGGGACATTAGAGTGTCAGCTCCTGGGCTCAGTCATAGACTATAGTGGGGACAATAGAGTGTCAGCTCCTGGGCTCAGTCATAGACTATAGAGGGGACATTAGAGTGTCAGCTCCTGGGCTCAGTCATAGACTATAGAGGGGACATTAGAGTGTCAGCTCCTGGGCTCAGTCATAGACTATAGTGGGGACAATAGAGTGTCAGCTCCTGGGCTCAGTCATAGACTATAGTGGGGACATTAGAGTGTGAGCTCCTGGGCTCAGTCATAGACTATAGAGGGGACATTAGAGTGTCAGCTCCTGAGCTCAGTCATAGACTATAGTGGGGACATTAGAGTGTCAGCTCCTGGGCTCAGTCAGACTATAGTGGGGACATTGGAGTGTCAGCTCCTGGGCTCAGTCATAGAATATAGTGGGGACATTAGAGTGTCAGCTCCTGGGCTCAGCCATAGACTATAGTGGGGACATTAGAGTGTCAGCTCCTGGGCCCAGTCATAGACTATAGTGGGGACATTAGAGTGTCAGCTCCTGGGTTCAGTCATAGACTATAGTGGGGATATTGGAGTGTCAGCTCCTGGGCTCAGTCATAGACTATAGTGGGGACATTGGAGTGTCAGCTCCTGGGCCCAGTCATAGACTATAATGGGGACATTAGAGTGTCAGCTCCTGGGCTCAGTCATAGACTATAGTGGGGACATTAGAGTGTCAGCTCCTGGGCTCAGTCATAGACTATAGTGGGGACATTGGAATGTTCTTACCTCCCTTGCGCCCGCTTTCCTTTTCTTTTCTCATTAGGTTTGTATTGTTCTCGCAGTGCCATGATGGAGAGCACAGAACTCAGGAGATTGCGGAAGAAACGGAGACAGATTGAGACATTAGAACACCTTCCCCGGGAGCTGAGGCCCTGTGAGACCACCAAGGTACAGTATAAGGGGGTCTGGAGGGGATCCCTTCACACACATTGCTCAGGATTGGCTTCCTATGTCTGGAGAAATGATGTTCAGCTGAGACCAAAGTACACGGGGAGATAAACTGCATGAAAAAGAGACACAGAAGATCAGCAGCATTTATAGCAAAAACAGATGAAAAAAATAAATAAAACAGGACAATATAGAAAATAATAATGGTGATGTTTTTTGAATGATATTTAGTGTTCGGGTTTATATCTACGTTATAATCGTAGCTCTATACATTCCGCTCTCAGATATGCCACAGATTGATTGAATGATTGTACAGATTAGTTATGAGGCAGAGGAGCCCATAGTAACCAATCAGCTGTGATCCCTGCAGCCTGTCAGTGCAATGTATGGGCTCAGCACTCACAGCTGTCACTCCCAGCCACAGGAATCACATTCCCGCCATAGGGATTTGCAGAGTCATTAAACACTGAGAATCCCAGCGGAGTGATGTGTGTTCCAGGGGCAAGATGAATGAATGATTTGTAAAGCGCTGCAAATGCGAACTGAATCGCCTCAAGGCGCTGGATGCGTTCTCTGTTGTCAGCTTCTCAGAAAAGGAAGGGCTTTAGTTTTTTCCTGAAGGCCTGGTGGTTTTCTTCCATGCGGATGTTAGTTGGAAGAGCATTCCATAGTCGAGGTCCTTGGACTGCGAATCTTCGTTCTCCCTTAGCTTTGTAGCGGTATTTGGGAACGGTAAGGAGGTTTTGGTTAGCTGATCGAAGACTGCGATTCGGTGTGTAGTGTTTTATTTTCTCGCGGAGATATGGTGGGGCGTTTCCTTGTACGCATTTGTGGGTGAGGCAGAGGGTCTTGAATGTGATCCGATTCTTCACGGTTAGCCAGTGTAGGCTCTTTAGGGAGGGGGAGATGGATTCTCAGGGTTTTTTTCCTGTTAACAGTCTTGCCGCCGTGTTTTGGATGAGTTGTAAGCGTGCAAGCTGATATTGGGGTAGTCCTACGTAGAGTGAATTTGCGTAGTCGAGTCGGGAATTGATGATTGTCCCCACAACTGCCGCTTTGTCCTCTTCTGGGATGAAGGGGATGAGTCTGCGTAGCAGGCGGAGGAGATGGTGGGATCCGCTCACCACTGATCCTATTTGTGCATCCATTGTCATTCCTGAGTCATAAATGACTCCGAGACTCTTGGCTTTGGTGCTAGGGGAGATGGTCTGTCCGAGGATGGTGGGAGGTGTCCATGGAGTTTTTATTTTGGAATTTTTGTTGGCTTGTAGGAGAAGAAGTTCTGTTTTTGATCTGTTGAGTTTGAGGGAGCTGGTGGTCATCCAGTCATCTATTAAAGTGAGGCATTTCTGTAATTGCTGATGAAGGTCTTTTTGTCCGTTGATACGAAGGTAGAGTTGGGTGTCGTCAGCGTATGAATGGAAACAAAGATCAGTTTTCCTGATGATATTGAGAAGTGGGCGGATGTAGATGTTGAATAGTATTGGTGACAAGGGTGATCCTTGAGGGACTCCGCAGGAGACTGCCCGGGTTTCCGAGGTGAATGTTCCCAGTTTTACTGTCTGGGAGCGATTCTCTAAGAAGGATGTAAACCATTTTAGGGCAGAACCTGTAGCTCCTGCTACTTCAGCGAGGCGGACAAGTAAAGTATTGTGGTCCACTGTATCGAATGCTGCACTGAGGTCTAACAGTACCAGGAGACTCGGTTCTCCGTCATCAGCTGCTTCAAGGGCGTCGTCCCATATTTTGAGAAGTGCTGTTTCTGTGCCATGGCCTGGGCGGAAGCCTGATTGCAGAGGGTCCAGGAGGAGGTGTGTGTCCAGGTGGTGTTGTAGCTGCTGTACTACTGCTTTTTTCCATGATCTTGGAGATGGTGTTGAGGCTTGTTATTGGTCTACGGCAGTTAGGGTCCTTAGGGTCGAGATTGGCTTTCTTTAGCAGAGGTTTGATGATGCCTTGCTTGAGGGAGGTTGGCACAGTCCCTTCTTTGAATGATTGATTTATGAGATGTGTGAGGGTGGGGGCCAAGATGTCGGAACATTCTTTAAGCAGTTTAGTGGGGATGATGTCGTTCGGTGATGTGCTGTCTCGAAGGCTTCTGATGATGTTTTTAGTTGTGTCTATGGTGATTGGGGACAAAATGAAATTCGGTGGTTGAGTGATGTTCGTGTCGATATCCTCTTTTTGCTTTGGTTCAGTGAGGGTGATCGTTGTTTTCTGATGGATTGATTTCCGAATGTTGTCGATTTTGTCGATGAAGAAGTCTGATAACTCATTGCAGAATTCTTGAGTATCATTTCCTGGGGGCTCTAAGCAGGTCGGGTTCATTGACTGAGCCACTATTTTGAACAGTTCCCGTGGACGGTTTAATGCGGATGAGATGGTGTCTGAGAAATGTTCTTTTTTGGCTTTGAAGATTGCCTTGTGGTATTTCACAGTGAGTGCTTTGTAGTTAGCATGGTTTTCCTTGGTGGGATTTCTTCTCCATGCTCTTTCAGCTCTTCTACGTTCTTGCTTGAGTAAGGTGAGAGTACCATTGAACCAACTTGAGTTTTTTTTGCGGATGAGTGTTCTGCGTTTTGGCGCCACGAAGTCTGCTGTTTGTAGTAGTACGTTAGATGTATATACAATAATTCTGCGCTACCTAACGGAGGGAATGGAAAGCAGCTAACACAACCAACAAATGTGGAAAACAGAGAAAAAACAAAATAGGTGTAGCGCTAAGGGAGGGGATAGAAAATGTGGCCTAAGAACTGACAGTTCAAAGTTCATAAGCTGACAAAAACATCCTTGGGGAAAAGATGGAAATGTAAAGTCCTCTGGAACAATTCTCAACTTCGGTACAAATCCTCTGTAGAGGGAGCCCGCACACCACCAATGATAATAAAGATGACGTCTATTCAGACGAAACGCGTCGGGTAGGACCCCACTGTCGCCACTTCTTCACAGCGCTGTTTTTTAGACACTTTCCAAGTGAGTGTATGCTTTATATTTTACAAAATTTTTATTTATACGGATTCACACTATTTGGCCCATCCTTTTTTCCTTCATTCACCCCAACACGGATTCGAGTGACAAAGATCTTTGAGCCGGACCACGTTGGAGGAACACAGTCACGTGGAAGTCATTCCACCATCCCTGCTCTTCTGCACTCGTTCAAGCCCAGCACCACTTAAGCCTGATTCACCTCACCTGGTGTATGCCTTGTTGGGTCCACCAAGTCTGGTAAGCCTCTTTATTATCATTGGTGGTGTGCGGGCTCCCTCTACAGAGGATTTGTACCGAAGTTGAGAATTGTTCCAGAGGACTTTACATTTCCATCTTTTCCCCAAGGATGTTTTTGTCAGCTTATGAACTTTGAACTGTCAGTTCTTAGGCCACATTTTCTATCCCCTCCCTTAGCGCTACACCTATTTTGTTTTTTCTCTGTAGTAGTACGTTGTTTAGGGAGTTGAGCATTTGTTCTGTTGAGAGGTTTGAGTTTAGCAAAAGAATTTTGCTCGACAATGTGGTTTTGAAGAGATCAGAGTGAAGTTTCTTCTGAGATCTATTCCAGTGTGTTGCTGTTACGTGTTTCTGTTTTTGGAGGATGGTGTTCGTGGTGATTTTAAATTTGATAGCATGGTGGTCCGTCCATGGTAGCGGAGTGTTGTCAAATACGTTGATGTCCATATTCTGTTTGAAGATGAGATCTAGAGTGTGTCCTGAACCATGCGCGGGAGAGTTTATCAGTTGTTGAAGGCCAAGTTCTTCCATTTGGTTGACGCAGGCGGTTGCGGTGGGGTCTTGGGCAGAGTTTGCCCACAGGTTAAAATCCCCAAGTACCAGCAGGTTTTTGGTTTTCAAGGTGTGTATCGAGAAAAATTCAGTGAGCGGCGTGAGGAGATTGGTCTTTGGTCCTGGTGGTCTGTAGCATAGTAGTATGTGAATGGTGTCTTGAGGTGTTGTTTGGAGGTGCAGTGAGAGTGTTTCCATGAAAGGCACTGAGTTCTGTACGTTTGGTTTGGTGAACCCAAGATGAGATTTGAAGATCACTGCTAGGACTCCTCTTTTTTTTCCGATTCTATGCTCGGTTAGGATACTGTAGTTCTCGGGCACCAGTTCCGTTAGGATGGTGTTGCAGTCAGGTGTTAGCCAGCTTTCTGTAATGAAGAGGCAATCTATGTTGTTTTCGATGATGAAATCGTGGATTTCCAGCCTGTGCTTGACTGCAGATCTGGTGTTGATCAGGGCGCATGCTAGTTGTTGCGGTTGGATCGGTGTCTCCTTGCATTTCCTGGTTGATTGTGGGTTGGTTCTTAGTAATTGTTCTTTTTTAGTCTTTTTTGAGTGGTGATCGGTAAAGTTGCGGCGGTGTTTCTTAGCCTGTGGATGGTATCTGCTGTGTATTTAAAGTTGCACATGATGAGGAGGATGGTGTTGCTGGTAGGAAAGGTGTTCTGATGGTGGAACTGATGTGATGGTGATCCACTTGCGGGGGGATGGAGGGGTCTACTGGCTACCCGCTGCTTCTGAAGTGGTGTGGCGATGGGCTGGTGTGGGTGCAAGGTACTTAAGGAGGGTACGGCTGCCTACCCCCCTGATGTTGATCCAGAGGAAGGCGAAAAACCCCTAGCTGCGAGGGCCAATAATGCAGCAGAGGAAAAAATTCCTTCCTGACCCCCCGAGGGGCGATCGGGCTGGCCCCTGGATCAACAGTTGGAGTACCCCTGGTGGCTTACCTGTAGGATGGTCCGGCGGACGACGGGGGGATCAGACACTACTTACTGGTAGGTGGTGCGGTGGCTGCGACTAGGATGATTGAGTTGGAGTAGCCTCCTGGAGGGGTGATTCAGGTGTGGGGGGGTGGTGGGCTCTGTAGGAAAAAATGGGAGGGGGGGATGAGTGGCTGGCTGCAGGAACTAAGCCGCGGTCTATCCCACAGAATCTAGCAGCTAGCCTATAGTGATTAGACTGCGGCTGCGGTGGTGTCCCGGGGGGGGGGGGGGGGGTGCCAGAAGGAGGAATCAGGGATGATGGGTCCAACCGGGGGTGGGGGGGGGCCCGGCTAGGGGCTGGTGGCCTCAGAAGCTGCACCGGGGGTCTTCAATTGCTGCACTGACTGCCTGGGTGTGCCAATATGGCCGCCGGCTAGGCCTGAGCCGCGGCTGGACGGCGGGGGTGTACCAAGATGGCCGCCGGCCAGGCCCGAGCCGCGGACTTTCCTGCGGTGTTCCCGGAGGTCCAGCGGAGGTGTGCGGGAGAATCCGGTGGGAAGGTAAGCAAGGAGGAGGGGGGGGCGCCCGCCGGTCGGGCAGACCGGTCGGGGGAGGGGGGCAGTGATATGCTGCCTGCTTGCAGCCGAGCTAGGCCGGAGCCCCGGAGTATCCTGTGCGGCCGGCCGGCTGGCTGAGGGCGGCGTCAGGGGGGGAGTGAGGTGCGTGGGGGGTCCGGTGGTAAGTGCGAGGGGGGCTGAGCCGGACCGCGGAGTTGCCTGGCGGCCGGCCGGTTGACTGGACGGGGCGGGGGTCCGAATGGAGGACCGTAGACAGCGGGGAGGGGGGGTCCCAGAGCTGCTACAGAGGGAGCCACTCAGACCCGCAAAGAGCCCCGAGCGGCCGGCTTACTGCTAAGTGGCGTGAGGATGGGGAAGGTGGCGGATGGAGGGGAGGGGGGCAGGTGAGCTACCGCAAGGGGTCGGGATGAGTCAGGACCCAAAGATGGGAGGCCGGGTGGCCGGAGCTGCTTACGAGCCGCTGCAGCAGGCTACAGCAGAGGTCTGCTCTCCACAATGTCAGCAATCACACTGACTGAAGATACAGGTGAGAGACCAATGTACAGTATCTGACAAAAGTAAGTACACCCCTCAGTGACATTTGTGTAAATCTTTTCTTCTATCTTTTCATGTGACAACACTGAAGAAATGACACTTGTCTACAATGTAAAGTAGTGAGTGTACAGCTTGTATAACAGTGTAAATTTGCTGTCCCCTCAAAATAACTCAACACACAGCCATTAATGTCTAAACCGTTGGCAACAAAAGTCAGTACACCCAAAAGTGAAAATGTCCAAATTGTGCCCAATTAGCCATGTTCCCTCCCCGGTGTCATGTGACTCGTTAGTGTTACAAGGTCTCAGGTGTGAATGGGGAGCAGGTGTGTTAAATTTGGTGTTATCGCTCTCACTCTCTCATACTGGTCACTGGAAGTACAACATGGCACCTCATGGCAAAGAACTCTCTGAGGATCTGAAAAAAAGAATTGTTGCTCTACATAAAGATGGCCTAGGCTATAAGAAGATTGCCAAGACCCTGAAACTGAACTGCAGCATGGTGGCCAAGACCATACAGCGGTATAACAGGACAGGTTCGCCATGGTCCACCAAAGAAGTTGAGGTCACGTGCTCAGCGTCATATCCAGAGGTTGTCTTTGGGAAATAGATGTATGAGTGCTGCCAGCATTGCTGCAGAGGTTGTAGGGGTGGGGGGTCAGCTTGTCAGTGCTCAGACCATACGCCGCACACTGCATCAAATTGGTCTGCATGGCTGTCATCCCAGAAGGAAGCCTCTTCTAAAGATGAAGCACAAGAAAGTCCACAAACAGTTTGCTGAAGACAAGCAGACTAAGGAGATGGATTACTGGAACCATGTCCTGTGGTCTGATGAGACCAAGATAAACGTATTTGGTTCAGATGGTGACAAGCGTGTGTGGGGGCAACCAGGTGAGGAGGACAAAGACAAGTGTGTCTTGTCTACAGTCAAGCATGGTGGTGGGAGTGTCATGGTCTGGGGCTACATGAGTGCTGCCGGCACTGGGGGGCTACAGATCATTGAGGGAACCATGAATGCCAACATGTACTGTGATATACTGAAGCAGAGCATGATCCCCTCCCTTCAGAGACTGGGCCGCAGGGCAGTATTCCAACATGATAACGACCCCAAACACACCTCCAAGACCACCACTGCCTTGCTAAAGAAGCTGAGGGTAAAGGTGATGGACTGGCCAAGCGTGTCTCCAGACCTAAACCCTATTGATCATCTGTGAGACATCCTCAAAGGGAAGGTGGAGGAGCGCAAGGTCTCTAACATCCACCAGCTCTGTGATGTCATCATGGAGGAGGGGAAGAGGACTCCAGTGACAACCTGTGAAGCTCTGGTGACCTCCATGTCCAAGAGGGTTAAGGCAGTGCTGGAAAATAATGGAGGCCACACAAAATATTGACACTTTGGGCCCAATTTGGAGATTTTCACTTAGGGGTGTACTGACTTTTGTTGCCAGCGGTTTAGACATTAATGGCTGTGTGTTGAGTTATTTTGAGGGGACAGCAAATTTACACTGTTATACAAGCTGTACACTCACTACTTTACATTGTAGACAAGTGTCATTTCTTCAGTGTTGTCACATGAAAAGATTTACACAAATGTGACTGAGGGGTGTACTTACTTTTGTGATATACAGTACAGCACACTGCGTCTGTTAGGGCTTATTTTCACTAGTGGATGGAGTGCTGTAAAACACCCCCCCCCCCCCCCCCACACATTGCTACACATGTCACTGCCATGTTGCTTTGCAGGAATTATACCCCCTGTCACTTCTATTTAAAGTGGGGTTCCACCCAAAAAAACAATACCTCAAAAATTCTTCCCCCTCGGCACAGAAAGGGCTCCGCTCTTCTCCCTCCCTCCTGTCAATCATCTGGGACCCATTACAGGTCCCAGGTGATTGAGTGGCCAATCACGGCGCGCGGCGCCGCTCGCGCATGCGCAGTGGGTGCCAGGCTGTGAAGCCACAGCCCGGCGCCCACAGTTGAAATGCCGGCGCCGACGAGCGGAGGGGGGGGGACGAGCGGGGCTTCGATCCCCCGCATCGCTGGACCCAGGGACAGGTAAGTGTCCAATTAAAAGTCAGCAGCTGCAGTATTTGTAGCTGCTGACTTTTGATTTTTTTTTTTTTTTTTGACGGCCCCCCTGGGTGGACCTCCTCTTTAACCACTTGCTTACAGGGCACTTAAACCCCCCTCCTATCCAGACCAATTTTCAGCTTTCAGTGCTGACGCACTTTGAATGACAATTGCGCGGTCATACAACACTGTACCCAAATGAAATTTTTATCATTTTTTCACCACAAATAGAGCTTTCTTTTGGTGGTATTTGATCACCTCTGCAGTTTTTACTTTTTGTTAAAAAAATGTAAAAAAATGAATAAAAAAAAAAAAAAATGTATTTTTTTATATTTTGTTATAAAAAATTTAAAACGGGTCATTTTTCTCCTTCATTGATGTACGCTGATGAGGCGGCAGTGATGGGCACTGATGGGTGGCAGTGATGGGCACTGATGGGTGGCAGTGATGGGCAGCACTGCCAGGTGGCACTGATTGGCACTACAGGTGGGCATTGATAGGTGGCACTTGTGGGCATTGATAGGTGGCAGTTGTGGGCAGTGTTAGGTGGCACTGTGGGCACTGATAGGTAGCACTGTGGGCACTGTGTTAGGTGGCACTATTAGGTGGCACTGATGAGGCAGATGTGCCTCTTCCACTTGGGGAACGATGTCCCTCACATCCCAGCCAGTGATCGGCTTTTTTTTCTACTCGCGCTGTCAGCGTGAGTAAAAAAAAAAAAAAACGATTATCGATCTTTTGTTTACATCATGTGATCAGCTGTCATTGGCTGACAGCTGATCACATGGTAAGGGGCCGGGACCAGCCCCTTACTCGGAGCGGTGATCAGCCGAGTCTCAGTGACTCGGTAAACACAGCGCGCCCGGAGCGCGCCCTACAGGGCGTGCACAGGGGAGGCCATTATATGGCGGCCTCCCCGGAATTCAGGTCCGCGCTGTGGCCGTCATTCGGCCATAGTGCGGATGTGTAGTGGTTAAGTTAATGGGGTCATTTTGCAACTGCCCCTCAACTATGCGCAATGCGTGCCGTTGTGGTGTGCTGGTTTGTGGGTAAAGCAGGTGGTGAAGAGGTAAGTAAATAGCAAGCTGGTCCAAACTGACTATTTAACTGCTTGCGGACTGCCCACCATATATGAAGTGCGGCCGCTCTGTGCCAGATTTCATACCTAGTACAAGAACTCTGCTGAACTATCTGACATTATCTTACATTTGGTAAATGTCTTCTGCTTCCATATTTTTAAACTTCTATATTTCATGCTAGCTATATAAAAACCACACTGCATTAGCAACATTACTGGTGATTGATTCCCAACCCCATTTGGCTTGAGTGATGAAGAGAGGTAATAAGCTTTACGACCCTCGCCTGTGTCTGGTCTGGTATTGGCCATCTCCTCTCCCATATTCAGGTGTCTCAAATCAGACCCTATAATGACCAATAGAGAAACGCATGGCTGCTCAGTCTCCCTGTAAATTTAAAGCAGCCTATGGGGTGGCGCAGACACCATGGCTCTTTCCTGAGTGGCTCTGTCATGAGTGATGCGCAGTTTCTCCGCCGCAGTTTACCTAAAGCTGGATGAAGATACAACAAGAACTTTGCTCCACTCTGCAAGACGGCAAGCAAACCAGCATCTGACATTTATTTTATATCAAGTCAGATTCCCACTCTATCCACTAACATGCTCCTCATTCTCTTCCTTCTCACATCGGTGTCTTCTATCCTCAAATTATCCTTACTCTACCCCTCCTCTCTACCCTGCAGCATGCACATATCACCCTCACTCCTACCCTCTCCCTACTACTGCACCCATCATCTCCTGCATTTCCTGCACCCACATGCTGGCATAAACACCAGGGCCACTAGACACGTGCGCTCATGCACATCCCACTCCCACCTTGCCTTCCTTGCCCTCCTCTTTCTCCTAGTCTCAGGTGACATTTCTCCCAATCCTGGTCCGCCATTTTCCAACTGCAAGCCACATCTCCAATGCCCCTCCCCCTCTGGCAACCACCGCAATCCACTCAGTTTAATTTCTATCCCCCCGCTTCCTCAAAGCAGCCCACCAATCTCATGTCCCCCTTGGAACGCCCGCTCCATCTGTAACAAGCTTACATCTGTACATGACCTCCTCATCTCTCATGGCGTTAACATACTCGCCATAACGGAAACCTGGCTTCAACATTTGGACTCAGCTTCTCCTGCTGCCCTCTCCCATGGTGGCCTCCATTGGACTCACTCCCCCAGACCCAACAGACAGAAAGGAGGTGGGGAGTTGGATTCCTTCTATCCCCACAAAGCACCTTCCAAGTCCTTCCTATCCCTCCCTCTCTATCCCTCTCTTCTGTCGAGATGCTCTGTATTCTCTGTTTTCTCCTATTTCTCTGAGGATTGCAGCAATATATCAGCCTCCTGGACCGGTATCGCGCTTTCTGGATGACTTTGCTGCCTGGCTACCCTACTTTCTCTTCTCTGAAATATCCACTATCGTTCTTGGTGACTTCAACATTCCTGTCAATGTTAACAGCCCAACTACAGCTCAACTTCTTGACTTAACCTCATCTTTTGACCTAACCCAATGGACACATACTTCCACTCTCTCCAATGGTAATACCCTTGACCTTGAATTCTCCCATCTCTGCAATCCTGGCAACCTCACCAACACCCCCTTTCCTTTATCTGAGCACAACCTCATTAGTTTCACTGTATCCTTGCCTCCAACCACCCATCCCTCCAAGCAGCAAACAATTACTTGTAGGAACCTTCGTCACTTTAACCCTTCTCTTCTCTATTCTGCTACTGACCACCTACATGACATAATCTCTCCCCTGTCCTGTCCTGTCCACCTCTATGACATAATCTCTCCCCTGTCCTGGCCACCTCTGTCTACAACAGTTCACTCTCATCATCACTAGATGCACTTGCTCCTCTAACCACACGCAGAATCAGCCCCCGACTGTTACAACCCTGGGAAACTGACAACACTAGAAATCTCAAGAGACATTGCCGTGCTCTTGAATGACTGTGGTGTAAAACCAAATGCCTGCAAGACTTCACCCTATATAAATCTGCCCTTCTAAATCACAATTCCTACCTCCATGCTGCCAAACAAGCCTACTTTGTCTCTCTTATTAATACTGTGTCATCCCGTCCACGTCGGCTCTTCTTAACCTTTAACTTTCTGCTTCGTCCTCCACCCCCCTCTACCCACTAACTCACTCCCTGCCCAAGAGATTACCAATCACTTCAAAGACAAGATCGATGCAATTCCTGAGGACATCTCCACTGTGTGTACGTCTTCCCCACCCAACATACCTTGCATAGCAGCACATTCAACACTCTCCTCTTTTGAACTACTACTGAAGAGGTTCCAAAACGTTTTTCAGATGCTCACCTAACCAATTGTCCCCTTGGATCCTGTTCCCTCACAACTACTACGGTCACCCTCTTCTTCTATCCTATGTTCCCTCACAACTACTACGGTCACCCTCTTCTTCTATCCTACGTTCCCTCACAACTACTATGGTCACCCTCTTCTATCCTATGTTCCCTCACCCACATCTTCAATCTCTCCCTCTCTAGTGGCACCTTCCCCTCCCCTCCCCTCTAAAACATGCGCAGATCACTCCCATACTTAAAAAGCCCTCACTGGACCCCACCGACCTGAACAACTTAAGACCCATCTCATTGCTCCCATTCACCTCTAAACTTCTAGAACGCTTAGTCTACAACCGTCTTAGCTCCTACCTCAATGAAAATAACCTTCTTGGCCCCTTACAGTCTGGCTTTCGCTCGCAGCATTCCACGGAAACCGCCTTACTAAAACTTACTAATGATTTACTAACTGCTAAAACCAACAGTCAGTACTCCATACTCCTACTACTTGTCCTCTCTGTGGCCTTTGATACTGTTGACCACCCGCTCCTTCTCAATAAACTCCATTCCCTTGGCCTCCGAGATTCTGCTCTATCCTGGTTCTCTGCCTATTTATCACAGCGCTCCTTCAGTGTCACCTACAACTCTGTCTCCTCCTCTCCATTGCCCCTTTCTGTGGGGGTCCCCCAAGGCTCTGTTCTTGGACCCCCTTCTCTTCCCTATCTACACCTCCTCCCTCGGTCACTTAATAACTGCCCACGGCTTCCAATACCACTTATACTCCGATGACACCCAAATCTATCTGTCTACTCCTCACCTCACTCCTTCAGTCTCCTCTCCATTACTAACTTACTAACTGACTTATCAGCATGGATGTCCCACCACTTCCTTCAACTAAATCTCTCTAAAACTGAGCTATTAATATTCCCCCCCCCCCCGTGCCCCCCTCCATGACTTTTCCATCAAAATCAACAATGCAGCCATCAGTCCCTCCCCTCACGTCAGGGTACTCGGTGTAATCCTAGACTCTGACTTGTCATTTCAGCCTCAAGTCCAATCCTTGTCAAAAGTTTGTAGAATTCACCTCCGTAACATCTCTAAAATCCCCCCCTTTTTATCAAATGAAACCACTGAACTCCTCATTCACCCCCTTGTTATCTCTCGCCTTGACTATTGCAACTCCCTTCTCATTGGCCTGCCTCTCCATAGGCTCCTCCCCTCTTCAGTCTATCATGAATGCTGCTGCCAGACTTATCCACCTTACCAACCGCTCAGCGTCTGCCAACCCTCTCCTCCAATCCCTACACTGGTCTCCATTCAGTGTCTGCCAACCCTCTCCTCCAATCCCTACACTGGTCTCCATTCAGTGTCTGCCAACCCTCTCCTCCAATCCCTACACTGGTCTCCATTCAGTGTCTGCCATCCCTCTCCTCCAATCCCTACACTGGTCTCCAATCAGTGTCCACCAACCCTCTCCTCCAATCCCTACACTGGTCTCCATTCAGTGTCTGCCAATCCTCTCCTCCAATCCCTACACTGGTCTCCATTCAGTGTCTGCCAACCCTCTCCTCCAATCCCTACACTGGTCTCCATTCAGTGTCTGCCAACCCTCTCCTCCAATCCCTACACTGGTCTCCATTCAGTGTCCACCAACCCTCTCCTCCAATCCCTACACTGGTCTCCATTCAGTGTCTGCCAACCCTCTCCTCCAATCCCTACACTGGTCTCCATTCAGTGTCCACCAACCCTCTCCTCCAATCCCTACACTGGTCTCCATTCAGTGTCTGCCAACCCTCTCCTCCAATCCCTACACTGGTCTCCATTCAGTGTCTGCCAACCCTCTCCTCCAATCCCTACACTGGTCTCCATTCAGTGTCTGCCAACCCTCTCCTCCAATCCCTACACTGGTCTCCATTCAGTGTCCACCAACCCTCTCCTCCAATCCCTACACTGGTCTCCATTCAGTGTCTGCCAACCCTCTCCTCCAATCCCTACACTGGCCTCCATTCAGTGTCTGCCAACCCTCTCCTCCAATCCCTACACTGGTCTCCATTCAGTGTCTGCCAACCCTCTCCTCCAATCCCTACACTGGTCTCCATTCAGTGTCCACCAACTCTCTCCTCCAATCCCTACACTGGTTTCCATTCAGTGTCTGCCAACCCTCTCCTCCAATCCCTACACTGGTCTCCATTCAGTGTCTGCCAACCCTCTCCTCCAATACCTACACTGGTCTCCATTCAGTGTCTGCCAACCCTCTCCTCCAATCCCTACACTGGTCTCTATTCAGTGTCTGACAACCCTCTCCTCCAATCCCTACACTGGTCTCCCATTCAGTGTCTGCCAATCCCTACACTGGTCTCCATTCAGTGTCTGCCAACCCTCTCCTCCAATCCCTACACTGGTCTCCATTCAGTGTCTGCCAACCCTCTCCTCCAATCCTTACACTGTTCTCCATTCAGTGTCTGCCAACCCTCTCCTCCAATCCCTACACTGGTCTCCCATTCAGTGTCTGCCAATCCCTACACTGGTCTCCATTCAGTGTCTGCCAACCCTCTCCTCCAATCCCTACACTGGTCTCCATTCAGTGTCTGCCAACCCTCTCCTCCAATCCCTACACTGGCCTCCATTCAGTGTCTGCCAACCCTCTCCTCCAATCCCTACACTGGTCTCCATTCAGTGTCTGCCAACCCTCTCCTCCAATCCCTACACTGGTCTCCATTCAGTGTCTGCCAACCCTCTCCTCCAATCCCTACACTGGTCTCCATTCAGTGTCTGCCATCCCTCTCCTCCAATCCCTACACTGGTCTCCAATCAGTGTCCACCAACCCTCTCCTCCAATCCCTACACTGGTCTCCATTCAGTGTCTGCCAATCCTCTCCTCCAATCCCTACACTGATCTCCATTCAGTGTCTGCCAACCCTCTCCTCCAATCCCTACACTGATCTCCATTCAGTGTCTGCCAACCCTCTCCTCTAATCCCTACACTGGACTCCATTCAGAGTCTGCCAACCCTCTCCTCCAATCCCTACACTGGTCTCCATTCAGTGTCTGCCAACCCTCTCCTCCAATCCCTACACTGGTCTCCATTCAGTGTCTGCCAACCCTCTCCTCCAATCCCTACACTGGTCTCCATTCAGTGTCCACCAACCCTCTCCTCCAATCCCTACACTGGTCTCCATTCAGTGTCTGCCAACCCTCTCCTCCAATCCCTACACTGGCCTCCATTCAGTGTCTGCCAACCCTCTCCTCCAATCCCTACACTGGTCTCCATTCAGTGTCTGCCAACCCTCTCCTCCAATCCCTACACTGGTCTCCATTCAGTGTCTGCCAACCCTCTCCTCCAATCCCTACACTGGCTCCTAATCAGTGTCCACCAACTCTCTCCTCCAATCCCTACACTGGCCTCCATTCAGTGTCTGCCAACCCTCTCCTCCAATCCCTACACTGGTTTCCATTCAGTGTCTGCCAACCCTCTCCTCCAATCCCTACACTGGTCTCCATTCAGTGTCTGCCAACCCTCTCCTCCAATACCTACACTGGTCTCCATTCAGTGTCTGCCAACCCTCTCCTCCAATCCCTACACTGGTCTCTATTCAGTGTCTGACAACCCTCTCCTCCAATCCCTACACTGGTCTCCCATTCAGTGTCTGCCAATCCCTACACTGGTCTCCATTCAGTGTCTGCCAACCCTCTCCTCCAATCCCTACACTGGTCTCCATTCAGTGTCTGCCAACCCTCTCCTCCAATCCTTACACTGTTCTCCATTCAGTGTCTGCCAACCCTCTCCTCCAATCCCTACACTGGTCTCCCATTCAGTGTCTGCCAATCCCTACACTGGTCTCCATTCAGTGTCTGCCAACCCTCTCCTCCAATCCCTACACTGGTCTCCATTCAGTGTCTGCCAACCCTCTCCTCCAATCCCTACACTGGTCTCCATTCAGTGTCTGCCAACCCTCTCCTCCAATCCCTACACTGGTCTCCATTCAGTGTCTGCCAACCCTCTCCTCCAATACCTACACTGGTCTCCATTCAGTGTCTGCCAACCCTCTCCTCCAATCCCTACACTGGTCTCCATTCAGTGTCTGACAACCCTCTCCTCCAATCCCTACACTGGTCTCCCATTCAGTGTCTGCCAATCCCTACACTGGTCTCCATTCAGTGTCTGCCAACCCTCTCCTCCAATCCCTACACTGGTCTCCATTCAGTGTCTGACAACCCTCTCCTCCAATCCTTACACTGTTCTCCATTCAGTGTCTGCCAACCCTCTCCTCCAATCCCTACACTGGTCTCCCATTCAGTGTCTGCCAATCCCTACACTGGTCTCCATTCAGTGTCTGCCAACCCTCTCCTCCAATCCCTACACTGGTCTCCATTCAGTGTCTGCCAACCCTCTCCTCCAATACCTACACTGGTCTCCATTCAGTGTCTGCCAACCCTCTCCTCCAATCCCTACACTGGTCTCCATTCAGTGTCTGCCAACCCTCTCCTCCAATCCCTACACTGGACTCCATTCAGTGTCTGCCAACCCTCTCCTCCAATCCATACACTGGTCTCCATTCAGTGTCTGCCAACCCTCTCCTCCAATCCCTACACTGGTCTCCATTCAGTGTCTGCCAACCCTCTCCTCCAATCCCTACACTGGTCTCCATTCAGTGTCTGACAACCCTCTCCTCCAATCCCTACACTGGTCTCCATTCAGTGTCTGCCAACCCTCTCCTCCAATCCCTACACTGGTCTCCATTCAGTGTCTGACAACCCTCTCCTCCAATCCCTACACTGGCTCCCATTCAGTGTCCACCAACCCTCTCCTCCAATCCCTACACTGGTCTCCATTCAGTGTCTGCCAACCCTCTCCTCCAATCCCTACACTGGTCTCCATTCAGTGTCTGCCAACCCTCCCCTCCAATCCCTACACTGGTCTCCATTCAGTGTCTGCCAACCCTCTCCTCCAATCCCTACACTTGTCTCCATTCAGTGCCTGCCAACCCTCTCCTCCAATCCCTACACTGGTCTCCATTCAGTGTCTGACAACCCTCTCCTCCAATCCCTACACTGGTCTCCATTCAGTGTCTGCCAACCCTCTCCTCCAATCCCTACACTGGACTCCATTCAGTGTCTGCCAACCCTCTCCTCCAATCCATACACTGGTCTCCATTCAGTGTCTGCCAACCCTCTCCTCCAATCCCTACACTGGTCTCCATTCAGTGTCTGCCAACCCTCCCCTCCAATCCCTACACTGGCTCCCATTCAGTGTCTGCCAACCCTCTCCTCCAATCCCTACACTGGTCTCCATTCAGTGTCTGCCAACCCTCTCCTCCAATCCCTACACTGGTCTCCATTCAGTGTCTGCCAACCCTCTCCTCCAATCCCTACACTGATCTCCATTCAGTGTCTGCCAACCCTCTCCTCCAATCCCTACACTGGTCTCCATTCAGTGTCTGCCAACCCTCTCCTCCAATCCCTACACTGGTCTCCATTCAGTGTCCACCAACCCTCTCCTCCAATCCCTACACTGGTCTCCATTCAGTGTCTGCCAACCCTCTCCTCCAATCCCTACACTGGCCTCCATTCAGTGTCTGCCAACCCTCTCCTCCAATCCCTACACTGGTCTCCATTCAGTGTCTGCCAACCCTCTCCTCCAATCCCTACACTGGTCTCCATTCAGTGTCTGCCAACCCTCTCCTCCAATCCCTACACTGGCTCCTAATCAGTGTCCACCAACTCTCTCCTCCAATCCCTACACTGGTTTCCATTCAGTGTCTGCCAACCCTCTCCTCCAATCCCTACACTGGTCTCCATTCAGTGTCTGCCAACCCTCTCCTCCAATCCCTACACTGGTCTCCATTCAGTGTCTGCCAACCCTCTCCTCCAATCCCTACACTGGTCTCTATTCAGTGTCTGACAACCCTCTCCTCCAATCCCTACACTGGTCTCCCATTCAGTGTCTGCCAATCCCTACACTGGTCTCCATTCAGTGTCTGCCAACCCTCTCCTCCAATCCCTACACTGGTCTCCATTCAGTGTCTGCCAACCCTCTCCTCCAATCCTTACACTGTTCTCCATTCAGTGTCTGCCAACCCTCTCCTCCAATCCCTACACTGGTCTCCCATTCAGTGTCTGCCAATCCCTACACTGGTCTCCATTCAGTGTCTGCCAACCCTCTCCTCCAATCCCTACACTGGTCTCCATTCAGTCTCTGCCAACCCTCTCCTCCAATCCCTACACTGGCCTCCATTCAGTGTCTGCCAACCCTCTCCTCCAATCCCTACACTGGTCTCCATTCAGTGTCTGCCAACCCTCTCCTCCAATCCCTACACTGGTCTCCATTCAGTGTCTGCCAACCCTCTCCTCCAATCCCTACACTGGCTCCTAATCAGTGTCCACCAACTCTCTCCTCCAATCCCTACACTGGTTTCCATTCAGTGTCTGCCAA
The DNA here is from genome assembly GCA_037952835.1 of Lithobates septentrionalis. Taxonomy (NCBI): domain Eukaryota; kingdom Metazoa; phylum Chordata; class Amphibia; order Anura; family Ranidae; genus Lithobates; species Lithobates septentrionalis. The sequence continues at coordinate 28,687 of JBBDGP010000746.1, read as the reverse complement.
CCCTCTCCTCCAATCCCTACACTGGTCTCCATTCAGTGTCTGCCAACCCTCTCCTCCAATACCTACACTGGTCTCCATTCAGTGTCTGCCAACCCTCTCCTCCAATCCCTACACTGGTCTCCATTCAGTGTCTGACAACCCTCTCCTCCAATCCCTACACTGGTCTCCCATTCAGTGTCTGCCAATCCCTACACTGGTCTCCATTCAGTGTCTGCCAACCCTCTCCTCCAATCCCTACACTGGTCTCCATTCAGTGTCTGACAACCCTCTCCTCCAATCCTTACACTGTTCTCCATTCAGTGTCTGCCAACCCTCTCCTCCAATCCCTACACTGGTCTCCCATTCAGTGTCTGCCAATCCCTACACTGGTCTCCATTCAGTGTCTGCCAACCCTCTCCTCCAATCCCTACACTGGTCTCCATTCAGTGTCTGCCAACCCTCTCCTCCAATACCTACACTGGTCTCCATTCAGTGTCTGCCAACCCTCTCCTCCAATCCCTACACTGGTCTCCATTCAGTGTCTGCCAACCCTCTCCTCCAATCCCTACACTGGTCTCCATTCAGTGTCTGCCAACCCTCCCCTCCAATCCCTACACTGGCTCCCATTCAGTGTCTGCCAACCCTCTCCTCCAATCCCTACACTGGTCTCCATTCAGTGTCTGCCAACCCTCTCCTCCAATCCCTACACTGGTCTCCATTCAGTGTCTGACAACCCTCTCCTCCAATCCCTACACTGGTCTCCATTCAGTGTCCGCCAACCCTCTCCTCCAATCCCTACACTGGTCTCCATTCAGTGTCTGCCAACCCTCTCCTCCAATCCCTACACTGGTCTCCATTCAGTGTCTGCCAACCCTCCCCTCCAATCCCTACACTGGTCTCCATTCAGTGTCTGCCAACCCTCTCCTCCAATCCCTACACTGGTCTCCATTCAGTGTCTGACAACCCTCTCCTCCAATCCCTACACTGGTCTCCATTCAGTGTCTGACAACCCTCTCCTCCAATCCCTACACTGGTCTCCATTCAGTGTCTGACAACCCTCTCCTCCAATCCCTACACTGGTCTCCATTCAGTGTCTGACAACCCTCTCCTCCAATCCCTACACTGGTCTCCATTCAGTGTCTGACAACCCTCTCCTCCAATCCCTACACTTGTCTCCATTCAGTGCCTGCCAACCCTCTCCTCCAATCCCTACACTGGTCTCCATTCAGTGTCTGACAACCCTCTCCTCCAATCCCTACACTGGTCTCCATTCAGTGTCTGACAACCCTCTCCTCCAATCCCTACACTGGTCTCCATTCAGTGTCTGACAACCCTCTCCTCCAATCCCTACACTGGTCTCCATTCAGTGTCTGACAACCCTCTCCTCCAATCCCTACACTGGTCTCCATTCAGTGTCTGCCAACCCTCTCCTCCAATCCCTACACTGGCTCCCAATCAATGTCCACCACCCCTCTCCTCCAATCCCTACACTGGTCTCCATTCAGTGTCCGCCAACCCTCTCCTCCAATCCCTACACTGGTCTCCATTCAGTGTCTGCCAACCCTCTCCTCCAATCCCTACACTGGTCTCCATTCAGTGTCCGCCAACCCTCTCCTCCAATCCCTACACTGGCTCCCAATCAATGTCCACCACCCCTCTCCTCCAATCCCTACACTGGTCTCCATTCAGTGTCCGCCAACCCTCTCCACTAATCCCTACACTGGTCTCCATTCAGTGTCTGCCAACCCTCTCCACTAATCCCTACACCGGCTCCCATTCAGTGTCTGCCATCCCTCTCCTCCAATCCCTACACTGGCTCCCAATCAATGTCCACCACCCCTCTCCTCCAATCCCTACACTGGTCTCCATTCAGTGTCTGCCAACCCTCTCCTCCAATCCCTACACTGGCTTACATTCAGTGTCTGCCAACCCTCTCCACCAATCCCTACACTGGTCTCCATTCAGTGTCTGCCATCCCTCTCCTCCAATCCCTACACTGGTCTCCATTCAGTGTCTGCCAACCCTCTCCTCCAATCCCTACACTGGCTCCCAATCAATGTCCACCACCCCTCTCCTCCATTCCCTACACTGGTCTCCATTCAGTGTCTGCCAACCCTCTCCTCCAATCCCTACACTGGCTCCCATTCAGTGTCTGCCAACCCTCTCCACCAATCCCTACACTGGTCTCCATTCAGTGTCTGCCAACCCTCTCCTCCAATCCCTACACTGGCTCCCATTCAGTGTCTGCCAACCCTCTCCTCCAATCCCTACACTGGTCTCCATTCAGTGTCTGCCATCCCTCTCCTCCAATCCCCACACTGGCTCCCATTCAGTGTCCACCAACCCTCTCCTCCAATCCCTACACTGGTCTCCATTCAGTGTCTGCCAACCCTCTCCACTAATCCCTACACTGGTCTCCATTCAGTGTCTGCCAACCCTCTCCACTAATCCCTACACCGGCTCCCATTCAGTGTCTGCCATCCCTCTCCTCCAATCCCTACACTGGCTCCCAATCAATGTCCACCACCCCTCTCCTCCAATCCCTACACTGGTCTCCATTCAGTGTCTGACAACCCTCTCCTCCAATCCCTACATTGGTCTCCATTCAGTGTCCGCCAACCCTCTCCTCCAATCCCTACACTTGTCTCCATTCAGTGTCTGCCAACCCTCTCCACTAATCCCTACACTGGTCTCCATTCAGTGTCTGCCAACCCTCTCCTCCAATCCCTACACTGGTCTCCATTCAGTGTCTGACAACCCTCTCCTCCAATCCCTACACTGGTCTCCATTCAGTGTCCGCCAACTCTCTCCTCCAATCCCTACACTGGTCTCCATTCAGTGTCTGCCAACCCTCTCCTCCAATCCCTACACTGGTCTCCATTCAGTGTCTGACAACCCTCTCCTCCAATCCCTACACTGGTCTCCATTCAGTGTCTGACAACCCTCTCCACTAATCCCTACACTGGTCTCCATTCAGTGTCCGCCAACTCTCTCCTCCAATCCCTACACTGGTCTCCATTCAGTGTCTGCCAACCCTCTCCACTAATCCCTACACTGGTCTCCATTCAGTGTCTGCCAACCCTCTCCACTAATCCCTACACTGGTCTCCATTCAGTGTCTGCCAACCCTCTCCTCCAATCCCTACACTGGTCTCCATTCAGTGTCTGACAACCCTCTCCTCCAATCCCTACACTGGTCTCCATTCAGTGTCTGACAACCCTCTCCACTAATCCCTACACTGGTCTCCATTCAGTGTCCGCCAACTCTCTCCTCCAATCCCTACACTGGTCTCCATTCAGTGTCTGCCAACCCTCTCCACTAATCCCTACACTGGTCTCCATTCAGTGTCTGCCAACCCTCTCCTCCACTCCCTACACTGGTCTCCATTCAGTGTCTGACAACCCTCTCCTCCAATCCCTACACTGGTCTCCATTCAGTGTCTGCCAACCCTCTCCTCCAATCCCTACACTGGTCTCCATTCAGTGTCTGCCAACCCTCTCCACTAATCCCTACACTGGTCTCCATTCAGTGTCTGCCAACCCTCTCCTCCAATCCCTACACTGGTCTCCATTCAGTGTCTGACAACCCTCTCCTCCAATCCCTACACTGGTCTCCAATCAGTGTCCACCAACCCTCTCCTCCAATCCCTACACTGGCTCCCAATCACCCAGCAAATTAAATTCTAAATCCTAACCACAACACACAAAGCCCTTCACAACTCTGTCCTGAGCTACATCACCAATCTTGTCTCCAAATATCACCCAAACCGTCCTCCAGAGCCTCTCCCATCCTCTGGAACTCGCTACCTCCATCTATCCGGCTATCCCCTACTCTTCTACCTTCAGGCGATCCCTGAAAACTCATCTCTTCAGGGAAGCTGATCACCCCTCCAACTAATCTTCTACCACTTCCATCAGCTCATCCCCCACAGTGACAACCTTTTGTACCACCTGCCCCACCCTATTAGATTGTAAGCTCTTCAGAGCAGGGCCCTCCTAATCCTCTTGTATTTTATTGTATTATAACTGTAGTGTCTCCCTTTTATATTGGAAAGCGCTGCGTAAACTGTGGCGCTATATAAATCCTGAATAATAATAAAAATAGTAAACAGGAAAATAGAGAGGGGGATCTCATTAACAGGGGGCACAAACAGCAACCGTGTGTGGGCTCCATCGGACCTGCAGCGGACTTTTTTGGTCAAAAATCTGACGGACTTTAGATTTGGAACACGTTTCAAATTTGTCCGACGGACTCGAGTTCCGGTCGAGAAATCCGCTCGTCTGTATGCTGGTCCGACGGACAAAAACCGGCGCTAGGGCAGCTATTGGCTACTGGCTAGCAAATTCCTTATTCTAGTCCGGTGTACGTCATCACGTATCAATCCGTCGGACTTTGTTGTGATCGTGTGTAGGCAAGTCCGTTCGTTCGAAAGTCCGCCCGTGTGTACGCGGCATTACACTAAAAGAAAAGTTTTGCATTGAGTTTCTGTATACTTTACAGCAAGTAGATGAAACTGTGAATTACTATAGATTCTGTCTATATCTGCACACACACAGTTACTTGTGCAATATACACTATATTCCCAAAAGTATTGGGACACCTGCCTTTACACGCACATGAACTTTAATGACACCCCAGTCTTAGTCCGTAGGGTTCAATATTGAGTTGGCTCCGCCCTTTGCAGCTAATGCAGTGCCCCAGTAGCCGGGCCGGGCAGCACTTCCCTCCTGCGTCTCCTCTTCAGGCATCATGGCGGCCCTGTGTCTCCTCCCTCCTCCTAGGCCAATAGGATCCCTTCTGCATTCGGCTAATCAGGAAAACATGTCTCAAGACCCGCTTCCTGATTGGCCGGGAGGAGAATCGGCGTGCCTGTAGCGAAGATTCATTCACTATTGTCACACAACTGGGTGGGCTCAGGGCACAGTGCTCTCCCAACCTTTTTTTTTTTTTAGCCAATTAGAGCCTCAGGCTCTAATCATGTGCTTCATAAAAAAAAAAACCCATTGGAATCAATGTGTCCGGCGCCCTGAATGTAGATTAGGGGGCTGGACGCATGAATAAGGGGGACTGCGCCTCTGTGCCCTGCATGTAGATTAGGGGGGTGACGCATGAATGAGGGGCTGTGCCCTGCATTACAGGCCGCCACTCCAGTGTCTTGAAAAAGTATTCATACCCCTTGAAATTTCCCACATTTTGTCATGTTACAACCAAAAACGTAAATGTATTTTATTGGAATTTATGTGATAGACCAACACAAAGTGGCTCATAATTGTGAAGTGGAAGGAAAATGATACAAATAAATATGTGAAAAGTGTGGGGGGGGGGAGGCATTTGTATGGCGCCCCCTTTTTTGCAAGGCACTATTACAGCTTCAACTCTTCTCGGAAGGCCGTCCACAAGGTTTAGGAGGGTGTCTATGGGAATGTTTGACCATTCTTCCAGAAGAACATTTGTGAGGTCAGGCACTGATGTTGGATGAGAAGGCCTGGCTCGCAGTCTCCACTCTAATTCATCCCACAGGTGTTCCATGGGGTTGAGGTCAGGACTCTGTGCAGGCCAGGTCAGGTTTCTCCACAATTGCTGACAGCTGAAGTGTAAACAAAATAGTTGTGATTGGTATCGGTGAGTACTAATACTCATACTCACTGTAAAAAAAAAAAAATGGTATCGGTGCATGTAGGGCTGCCACCTCATCCCTTTAAACCCGAACACATATGAATTACTCGGGTTCTGAGACTGATTTAATGCAGATAACGAACCAAGCGAGTTTACTTACCACCTTAATCAGCCTCAGAACCCGAGTAATTCATATGTGTTCAGATTTAAAGGGATGAGGTGGAAACTAGGGATGTCCCGATACCGATACTAGTATCGGGACCGATACCAAGCATTTACGCGAGTACTTGTACTCGCACAAATGCTCCCGATGCCTTAGCCGATACCTTGTAATGGGAGACAGGAACTCGGTGGGCGGAGTCAGCGGCGGAGTCAGCGGGCGGAACAGAGAGCTGAGCGGAGAGCGAGTCCTCCGTGTAATCAAGCAGGCCAGGTAGTGCAGAGTGCAGGGCTCGGAGAACGGAGCAGTCACATTCAGTAATGGAAGTTCATGTGACGCTCCGTGTTGCCGTTACACTGTTGTCAGTGCTCACTGCTTAGAAATCCCGACGCCCATCTTGGTACACCCTGCCAGCAGGGGACATCTTGTTACACCCAGCCCATATAGTTCAGGCTGGGTGTAACAAGATGTCCGCTGCTGCTTTATCGAGGCCAAGTGCAAGGTGTACCAAGATGGGCGTCGCAGAGGCAGCATAGAAAAGAGTAAATGCTCTCATGCCCATAAGTGCCACTGCCAGCATCAATCAGTGCTCATCAGTGCCCATCCAGCCAGTGCCACTGCCAGCCATCAGTCAGTACCAGCCATCAGTGTTTGTGCCACCTATCAGTGCTTGCCACATATCAGTGCCCATCAGTGCGTGCCACCTATCAGTGCGTGTCACCTATCCGTGCTCATCAGTGCCACCTATTAGTGCTCAGTCAGCGCCATCTATTAGTGCCAGCCATTAGTGCGTGCCACCTATCAGTGCCCATTAGTGTGTGACACATATCAGTGCCCATTAGTGTGTGCCACCTATCAGTGCGTTTCACCTATAATTGCATGCCACCTATCAGTGCCCATCAGTCAGTGCCACCTTTTAGTGCCACTGCCCAGCTAACAGTGTGTGCCACCTATCAGTGCTCATCGGTGCTGCATATCAGTGCCACCTATTAGTGCACTGCTCATCAGTGCCATCTATCAGTGCACCTCAGTCTGTGCCAGCCATCAGTGAGTGCCACGTATCAGTGCCCATTAGTGCGTTCCACCTATCAGTGCATGCCACCTATCAGTGCCACCTTTCAGTGCCACTGCCCAGCCAACAGTATGTGTCACCTATCAGTGCTGCATAATCAGTGCCACCTATCAGTGCTCATCGGTGCTGCATAATCAGTGCCACCTATTAGTGCACTGCTCATCAGTGAGATGCCATCTATCAGTGCACCTCAGTCATTGACAGCCATCAGTGCATGCCACGTATCAGTGCCCATTAGTGCGTGCTACCTATCAGTGCCCAGCCATCAGTGCGTGCCACCCATCAGTGCTGCATAATCAGTGCCACCTATCAGTGCTCATCACTCAGTGGTATCTATCAGTGCCAGACAGTCAGTGCCACCCATCAGTGCCCATCCATCAGTGCATGCCACCTATCAGTGCCCATAAGTAAGTGCCACCTATCAGTGCTGCTTAATCAGTGCCACCTATCAGTGCTCATCAGTGCTGCATATCAGTGCCAAGTAATCCTATCAGTGCCCAACAGTGCTGCATATTAGGGCCTCCCCATCAGTGCTGCCTCATCAGTGCCACCCAATCCTATCAGTGCTACATATTAGTGCCTCCTCATCAGTGAAGCCTATCAGTGCCACCTCAATGCCCCATCAGTGCAGCCTCATTAGCAGTATTGTGGTTTGAAAACTGTCATATGACATTAAAAAAAAGTATCGGTAATCGGTATCGGCGAGTACTTGAAAAAAAGTATCGGTACTTGTACTCGGTCTTAAAAAAGTGGTATCGGGACAACCCCAGTGGAAACCTCGCCTGGAAGATCCCCGGACCCTCAAAGGGTCTTCCTATTCTTATTTCAGGAATTGTTTTGTTCTTTTCTCTTTCCCTCTTTTCTTCTCACTCCAACAAAACGCGGTATTGGATCACAGAACGCGCAAATGTCTACACCCAGCTGTGGACCTTTACCACCACCTCATGGTCCAAACAGGTAATACAGGCTTCCTTCTTTTTTTTTTTTTTTTTTTTTTGGTAAATGAATACATTTTATTGTTTTGTAATGGTAACAAAGTAAACAAATAATATAAAAGTAAAAGTAATACATAGAGAATGATAGCATACAGTACATCAGGGTTTGCAACTGCACATGTAATGAAAAAACAAACATAAAAACAGAATAGTACAAAATATTTGTTTTTGTTTCAAAAGAAAAAATAAAAGGTTAAATGATAGTTTTTAACAAATCCACACAGCAGGATAAGGATTTTTGTTTTCGAAAGCTGAAAGTTATTTTCAGCCTAGAAAAATTAGATTTTAAACATAACCGTCACATGACTGAAAATAAAGAGCCTCACCCTTGTGTCAAAACTAGACACGTGCAATTCCTTACTAATTCTTTTTTTTCCGATGAAATTCGACAAATGCGTTCATTCGGAAATATTCGAATTAACGAAAACCCATTTAGAATTTTAGAATGTCCGAATTTTCAGAAAAATTCATTAAATTCAAAAATAAGAATGAAAATCGGAAAATTCAAAAGAACAAAAATCCAGAAATAAGAACGAACATTCAAAAACCCGAAAATTTGAAAACCTGAAATAATAACAACTATTACTAACTATTAAATTATAGGTGTTTTAATGTCCTTTCAAATTTGGCTGTTAGCGAACGTAACGAATACGAATTTATCCAAAGTTACAAACTATCTGAAATAATGAATGCCGCATCTAAACGAATGCAACGTAGCGAATTAATAATAATAAATAATAATAATAAAACCTTTTTATTATTATTTATTATTAATTAATTCCATTCCATTCGATTAGATGCGGTATTCATTATTTCGGATAATTTGTTACTTCGGATAAATTCATTACGAAAATCTGAAATAATAACCAGCTAATAATAACTTAACTATTACTAACTATTAAATGATAGGTATTGAAATTTCCTTTCAAATTTGGCTGTTAGAGAACGTAACTAATACCAATTTATCCAAAGTTACGAATTATCCGAAATAATGAATGCTGCATCTAAAGGAATGGAACGTAACAAATTACTTTTTATTATTATTATTATTTATTATGAATTCGTTCCTTTCCATTTGTTTAGATGTGGCATTCGTAACTTCGGATAAATTTGTATTCGTTATGTTCACTAACAGCCAAATTATTTGAAAGGAAGCTCCAATACCTTATTATTAATATAATTTAATAGTCATTTATTATTAGTTAGTTATTTTGGATTTTCAAATGTCGATCATAACGAATGACCCAAAAAAAACTAAAAGAAAAAACAAAAACGAATGAAACCAAAACGAACACATTTTTCGGCAGTGCACATGTCTAATTAAAACTTTTTGATTTGAGACTTCTATAGATAACATAATAATAATGAGATATTTTAGTAGAGATTAGGTAATTGTGTCTTTTCAACTTGCTGGAGAGTTTGAAAAATTATATAGGAGAAAAAAGAAAAAAAGGTACAATATTCAGGGTTATCTATTAATTGCAGCTTTAAATTAGGATTCTTCACACCAATCTAGAATTATTATTATATTATTATTGTTGTTATTTCCAGGCCAGTGTATTAAGTTACTATTTTGTGATGAAATGCTTGTAAACTCCATGGAGTTCAAATGGAGTATCGGCCTGAAATCTAATCTTTAATTGCCAGCTAAAAAAGTTAGGAGACAGTTTTTTGTTTTTTTAACCCCTTGCCTACCGGGCACTTTGGCTCCCATGGGACAAGGCTCCTCCCCTCATAGCAGGAGAAATCCTAAAACTAAGTTGTGATCTTTACAAAGGCATTGGATCCAAACACATAAAATGCAGCATAAAGGGGCTCGGTGAAAGTGGCGGTGAAGGTGTGGAGATGTTTGATGGGGTTACACAATTCATAAAAGGATATTTCTCCTGCCTCATAGTCTAGATAGACCCTGAATCTATTGCAAGAAATATTGTGAGATATTATAATTTCTTGCCGGTTATGTATAACTGAATACCGATTGTTGGAAGACTTGGACAAACACCAGGACTTGTCATTACACCCCAAATATGAAGGATCTCCTCTCCTATCAATAGATCTACAGGACACTCCCAACCTCCACTCCCCACACTCACTCATCTGCATTTCCCAGGTGTGTTCTCCTGAAGAAATACACGGGGTGCCTAAAACTTGGGAACAGTCCTGGAATCTTTCCGGTGAGTCCTCGTATGATGAACCTGGTGCTGGTTTTATCCAGAATGCCTCTTTTCCATTCTGGGATAGACGTAGACTTTTAGCTGCCGTGTTTCCATCAAGTTTGTAGGAACCGCATGGTATGTAAATATTTTTCTCTGCCGAGGTTATAATATCAGATAATGTAGAATGTAATGTCTCTACCATCACCGTCTCATCCAGATTTGTAGCATTGAATATTTTTAAATACACATCTCTACTTCCATGGTCTTTCTTTCCAGTATCAAAATAAACATTTTTGTTTGATTCCTGTACAACAGTCAGAGAATCGGTCAAGTCGCACAGCTCCTCAATGCGACGCATCTTCCTAAGTAACTCGTCCATCTTTAATTTCATTTGCTGGATCAGCTGTGAGATGGAACGGGTCCTCTGCTTTTCTTGTTTGGAGATCTTGGCAAGGACTGTTTTCTCCAGGCCATCTAGTTGGGTCCTGAGGTCACTAAAGATGGCAGTGACTTTCTTTCTTTTACCAACTGCTTTATCCTGTATACATTTTTTGTGCGCTTGCAACGTCTGGGCCATTTTATCCGTTTCTGCTCTGCTAGAGGTCATATTCTGAAGAAACGTTCTCAGGTTCTGCTTCTCCCTCTCAGAGGCCTGGTCCAGGGACACCACTTGATGTTCTTGGTGGTTTCCATCGAGCCTGCAGGTCACACAGATGCAGGTGGAGTCCTTAGTGCAGTAGTATTTGAGGACCTCTTTGTGAGTGGGACATTTTCTGCTCTCCAGGGATGTAGTGGGATCCACCAAGACATGTTCTGGTGAAGTTCTGTGTTTTTTTAGGTGTTTGCTGCATAGGGAAGCCTCACACAGCAGACAGGTCTTTACCGCAGGAACAGAAGAGTCACAATAAGTACAGAGGACCCCGGTCTCCTCCTGAGCTGGCCCAGCAGGAAAGAAACACTTGGCTATGTTGTGGAGAGTTATATTCCTCAGCAGCACAGGCCTTTCCGGAAACTCTTCTCTGCACTTCTCCAGCACACGGTTAATACAGACCTTACAGAAGTTGTGTCCACATTGCAGAATTACAGGATCTGTATAAATACCAAGACAGATGGAGCAGTATAGCTCTTCTCTCACGTCTACAGACGCCATCGTGACACAAATGCAGAAATGAAAGTGAAACTTTTTTTTTCAGCTCAGAATGCTGCTCCCTTCCTCATTCCTAGGTGTCTCTGAAGAAGGTGGTTCCAACACATATATTGGTATGTCATCGTCAGAGAACAAAAGTCGAGTGGAAAATTTTAGAACCAGTGGCCAATTACGTGTACTTCAGGCTCTTCGCTATTTCAGTTCTGGATTCCTTATCCCAGAAATGCTGTTTATTTTGCTCAATAAATGGGACGTTAGCATCTCAGACAGCTACAGAAAGGTTTCCTAACACGATGGAAGAAGCAACATCTAATCCAAATGATCTGAGTCTCGCCCATCATGTGTGGGAGCCTCTGGTGGTGGGTCGAAGAAAAATCCCTACCTCAGTCTCATCCGTTATCATGGACCATAGCTACTACGAATGCCAGTAAGAGAGGCTGGGGTGCACCCTGCAACACCACCCAAACCCAGGAGCGGTGTAAAATATCTTAGAGATCTGAGCAGCTTCATTGACCCTAGTGACAATGTCACCTCAAATCAACGAGAAACCAATAATGCTGCAAATTCACAACAGGATGACATTTTCCTGTATTCAAAGACAAGGAGGCACTCAAGGCCACACACTTCTAAAAGAAGTCAAACCCAACCCATCATGCTCTGTGCAGAAACAAACTTGTTGGATCTGAGAGCAGCATACTGTCAGGGCTGGGCTCAGCCCTTCCTTCTCAGAGCAGGCTGTTCAGCTGTCGGTTAAATGCCAGCTCCAATCGTTTCCACAATGACTCACCTGATGATGATATCCTGTTCGTCAGTCCTGCTGGTTACTTAAGCTGTTCAGTTCCTTTCCTCTCTGCCTTCGCCTTGGTCAACACATCCAGACTCTCTCCTGTGTTACTGTTGAAGACTCGTTTGACTGATGTCCCCTCTGGTTCCTAATCCTGCTTGCTGTTCCACTATGCTGATTCTCCGGTTTCCTGATTTCCTGTCCTGAAGTACACTGATCTCTGGCTCCCTGACGTCCTGGCTTGTCTGACTATCTGTTCCGGTTACTGAACTCTGGCTATGATTTGACTACCCTGCTCTGTTTACCTTTTACTATTATTATTATTAAACTAGTGTGATTTTAACTGCACTTGTGTCTTGGTCTGATTCATGGTTTCTGACATACCTTACAGGTCAGCTGATTGTTGAAGCAGACTTAACTATCCTGAAGTTTCCCAGATCCCAACACGTAGTCTCTCCATCCTCACATATTCAATCACGTTACCCAGCTGAGGGGTCTCCTGCAGCTGGACCTGTTTGTCGCTCGGGGCAGCCACAAGATTTCTGTCTAACACATCACCGATCCGAGGGAGTGAATGGGCTTTCCGGCCAATGGAGATGCAGTCTGCTGTACACCTCTGCACTACAGTTCCTATCTCAACCCTTCCATGCCTCATGAGGCAAGGAGCGTTTCTGCATCCAAATCTGGACAAATTGGTTCTTCGAATCTGGATGTTGGATGGAGATTGGAGGATGTAGGATGCTCCTCAGACTTAATCTAAACACTACTTAATTCAAGGAAGCCATCTACAAACAATAATTATTCAAAGCTATGGGACAAAATTGTATCCTTTGCCACAAATAAGGATTTAAAACCCATCTCTCCTTCAGCGTCACATTTAGTGGCTTTCCTCCAAGCTGGTTTGGATTTTGGACCCTAATGCCGCGTACACGCGATCGGACTTTCCGCCAACAAAACTGTGGATTTTTTTCCGAAGGATGTTGGCTCAAACTTGTCTTGCATACACACAGTCACGCAAATGTTTGCCAACAATTATGAATGTGGGAACGCGGTGATGTACAAGACGTACGACGAGCCGAGAAAAAGGAAGTTCAATAGCCAGTGCGGCTCTTGAGGCCGAGCATGCGTGAACTTTTGTGCGACGAGCTTGTGTACACACGATCGGACTTTCTGACAACAAAGTGAAGCTGGCGGAAAATTTGAGAACCTGCCCTCAAACATTTGTGGGCGGAAATTCCGACAGCAAATGTCCGCTGGAGCCTACACACGGTCGGACTTTCCGACAACAAGCTCACATCCAACATTTCCCATTGGAAAGTCCGACCCTGTGTATACGCGGCATAAGAGTAGTACCAAACCAACCCTTAGCATTTTTATGTTTAACCATGTGACCTCCGGAAGGTTTTACCCCCTTCCTGGCCATTTTTTTGCTATTCAGCACTGCGCTACTTTAAGCGACAATTGCGCGGTCATGCAATGCTGTACCCAAACAAAATTTGTGTCCTTTTTTTTATTCTTACACAAATAGAGTTTTCTTTTGGTGGTATTCGATCACCACTGGGGTTTTTTTTATTTTTTGCGATACAAACAAAAACAGACCGAAAATTTTGAAAAAAAACCCTGATATTTTTTACTTTCTGTTATAAAAAATATCCAAATAAACTCAAATTTCAGGATAAAATTTAGACCAATATGTATTCTGCTACATGTCTTTGGTAAAAAAAAATCCCAATAAGTGTATATTGATTGCTTTGTGTAAAAGTTATAGCGTCTGCAAACTATGGGATATATAGTGGAATTTACGCAGCTTTTAATTCCTGACTGCCGATCACATTTCTTGAAGTGCTAAAATCCCTCCAAACTACCCTTTTTTGGAAAGTAGACACCCCAAGCTATTTGCTGAGAGGCATGTTGAGTCCATGGAATATTTTTTTTTTTGCCATGATTTTCTGGAAAAAAGCAAAACAAAATTATTTTATTTTTTTACACAAAGTTATCACTTAAATGATATACCGGTATTTCTCACTCGTGCCATGGAAATATGTGAAATTACACCCCAAAATACATTCTGCTGCTTCTCCTGAGTACGGGGATACCACATGTGTGTGGGACTTTTTGGGAGCCTAACCGCGTACAGGGACCAAAAACCAATCACCACCTTCAAAGGGATTTCAAAGGGTGTAAATTGCTTATTTCACTTCCTCACTACCTATTTTGAAGGCCCTGAAATACAAAGATAACACACAACCCCCCTCCGCTCCATCTCCCCCCTCTAAATGACCCCTTTTTGGTAAGTAGACACCCCAATCTACTTGCCGAGAGATATGTTGAGTCCATGAAAAAAAAAAAAATTGCCACAAGTTTCATCAAATTTACAGAAAGTTTTCACTTAAATGCTATTATGATATATTTCTCACACATGACATGGTTATATGTGGAATTACACCCCAAAACACATTTTGCTACTTCTCCCGAGTATGAGGATTCCACATGTGTGAGACTTTTCGGCAGCCCAGCCGCATACAGGACCCCGAAATCCAAAGTAAAAAATATGGTTTTCTTCTTTTCGAAATTTTTGGTCTTTTTTCATTTATATCTCAAAAAATAAAAAGCGCAGTGGTGATCAAATCCCACCAAAAGAAAGCTCTAATTGTGTGGGAAAAAAAGGATTTTAATTAAATTTGGGTACAATGTTGCATGACCGCGAAATTGTCAGTTAAATTAGCGCAGTGCCGAATATGAAAGAATGCCCTGGTCATGAAGGGGGTGTAAAATCTTCTGGAGCTCAAGTGGTTAAAAAGTCCAACCACAATTTTTTTTCTTTTTGGTAAAACTGGGAAAGATTAGAACCGGTAGCCATTTGAAGGAGAAGTAGGGTCAGATGTCTTTTGGCACTACTTCTCCTGGGGATGACAGGCGTGCACTTTGCTCTGCCCACCTGTGCCCTGTATTCAGCCGACAGCGGGCTAAAGCCACTCAGCCAGTCCAGATTCTGGAGAGATTCCAACTTTAATGTCGGGATTCACCCAGATGCCTGGACCGGCAGCTAGCTCAACCTATCAGTGCACTGCTAAGAGCCTGAGCCAGCCACCCCCTGCACAGTGACTGATAATCACTGGCTCTCTGGAGACCGGGAACTGAGCGATCAGCAGTCTTTGATTACTCAGTTCTCAATCTTAGAGGCGGCAGGGGACTGATGCTGCATCTGCCTAGGTGTAGGTTGTTTTATTTCATATCCCACACTTTTCTATTAAGTGGAGGCTCTCAGTCCACATTACCCTGTGCCTCATATAAAGTCCCAGCGCCTGTTCTCTCTTCATTATCTCACAGGCTTGTTAAAAAAACTATTTGCATTCCACCCACATTTGAAGAGTGAATGCCCAACACCAGGGAGGACCACACTCAGCTATGTATAGCCGTTCACCTCCAGACCTGTCATGGACTGCAAGTGTGAACCGCCAATCGCTCGGGGCCGGGACGCTGAGGACATCGCGATTGCCGCTTCACACTTGCAGTCCATGACAGGTCTGGAGGTGAACGGCTATACATAGCTGGTCCTCCCTGGTGCCGGGCATTCACTCTTCAAATGTGGGTGGAATGCAAATAGTTGTTTAACAAGCCTGTGAGATATTTTTTAGGCTTAGAAATTTGGAGAAGAAGAACACCTGAAGGACTTTAGTGGTACCAGAAGAGGACAATGCAAATCCAATAGATCAAATATTGTCTTTATTACAAAAGTAAAAATTGTTTAACATACTGTATTTATCCGCTTATAAAACGCACCACAATTTTAAGAGAGAAGTTTCAGGGAAAAAAAGTAAATTTTAAATAAAGAATTTTGAAGCAAAATAAGGGTCAGTGCCAATCAATGCAGGCTTATCAGTGCCCACCTGCAGCCTCACCATTGCCCAATAATGAAGCCTGATCAGTGCCCATCTGCAGCCTCCCCATTGCCCATCATTGCAGCCTGATCAGTGCCCATCATTGCTGTCTGATCAGTGCCCATCTGCAGCCTTGCCCATCATTGTAGCCTGATCAGTGCCTATCTGCAGCCTTGCCCATCATTGCAGCCTGATCAGTGCCCATCTGCAGCCTTGCCCATCATTGCAGCCTGATCAGTGTCCATCATTGCAGCCTGATCAGTGCCCATCTGCAGCCTTTCCCATCATTGCAGCCTGATCAGTGTCCATCATTGCAGCCTGATCAGTGCCCATCATTGCTGTCTGATCAGTGCCCATCTGCAGCCTTGCCCATCATTGCAGCCTGATCAGTGCCCAT